>VOMN01004563.1:0-26242 GCA_014899125.1 Orchestia grillus
GGACTTGGTTGAGCGGCCCTGGACTTTTTTGAGCGGCCTTGGACTTTTTTGAGCGGCCCTGGACTGGGTTGGGCGACTCTGTTTGTCTGGCGACACTCAAACTGTGCGGTTTTGAATGGTGTTCGTTGTACGCCAGTCGTTATTAGATTATTAAGCTTCATGGAAGTGTTCTAGAAAAGTGCAATGTTTCGTGAAAACATTTTAGATTGCCGGGATGCTTTCCGCAAAAATTGTCCATTTTACCAATGTTTGCGGAAAGCTCAATATTCTAGATTAGAACTGTTTGATTGCAGAATTTATCACAAGCGAGCAATATGCGAAAAAAAATATTCTCGATTACTGCTGTGTCCGAGGGGAGTCGCATTAGTTTAGTTTTTGGTGGAAGCAGATGAAAATCTTTTCATTAGACCATGTGCAAATTTTGATTAAGTACCTGCCTACTGTGGAGGGCATGGACCACCTCACAGGATAGCGCAGCGACATTTCAGTCTTCCATTTGAAAGTTCATCACAGGTTGTCCGTACGACTGTTCTTATTTGCCTTTAAAGCAGAACAAATTTCGAATTGCGAGCACTGCACCCACTCGCAGAGTTCAGCTCTGTCGCCCCCTGAGAATGCCATGTGTATCATTCTGTTAACATGTCGAGTCTCGGGCGTACAAACAGTTTCCTAAATTTGTTCGCAGTTTGGTAGACTTGGAGTGTCCAGCGAAAACTAAGCTGAAACTGAGGTATACCTAAAGGACTCGAAGGGTTAAAGTCAACGCCCGAACTCGCTTCAGTCATCGCTCTCCGTCTCCTGCTCTTGATGACTCCCGGCACGATTATGGGAATCAGGAAAGTTCGGGACTTTTTACGTCGTCAGTAACTTGAAGCAAGACAGGCGTTTGAGTGGAGGCACTATGCGCCGGCCCCGCTTCACCGCGCCTGGTCACGCAAAGGTCAGCCTGGCTCACTCGCTTGTGAACACCAGCGTCCATCGATTGTTCTCATCCGTTTGTCATCATTTGGCTAAGTTGCGTACTTGTTTTTGCCTGAAACGCATTCGCACTCTTTCATCACTGCCGCGCGTCCGCCATGAATTGCGGCAATCTTGCGTCTCTAGCATGAACGCTCAGATTAAACCTAGCTTGGTCGGTGCAGCTCAAGAAAGTTGGAGAGCGCCGTTGCCTACTGAGGGGTTGTTGTGGGGGACCGTGTTGTCGAATTTCGGTTTTCGTGATTATTTCGCTCGAAAAAGTAGGGCGAAAACTGATGGTACGAAGTTGACCATGGAATGGTCAGTCTCCCTAAATCTAAAGTTGAGTGTAGGAGAGACTCGTAGTCTCAATTCCATAGGGGAAAAATGGAAGGCAAACTGCGGGGTGTAAGAAACTCGAGGTTACCATTCCAGGGTTAAGGTTTCCTATGAAAAAACGTCGTCGAATTGTTCGAAAATTACTGAATGAGAAAATTAAGTTAGTGTACATGCGTTGATGCATTTCTAAGTCAGAGCTAGCGGAGGCGGTAGAGTGAAACATCAAACGTCGGGAAGATCGCTGTAGTCGAGCTGGAACTTTCTCTTGGTGCACTGCAAGCCTAACTAACAGAGCAGCACGCCCGATTTCATGCAACTAGCCATGTGTGTTGCGAGACAGCTTCCTTGCAGAGGAGCTAAAGTGAATTAAACGAGTTGCCATTCGCGTCAATTTCCTTCAGGCTGATTACCTCGCCGCCGACCCTCCGTCCGGAGGGGCGAGTTCACGGGCGTTTATTTATTTGTCCGGTGAGGAGATCGTAAGGATCTTTCACACGATCAGTTAATTTCTGATGACTGGGTCGGGAGACTCTCAAATATGGGCATCAAATGATAACTTTTATTGTAATAAAAAAAATAAAAAAAACTATGCTGCTAAGTCTAGAGTCAGGTCAAAAGTCAAGGAACTGGACAGTCCCTTGACTTCAGACGCGACTCTGGAATAGAGAGCTAAGTTAGCATTCGATGGCCGTATTTGGGTGTCTGCCGAGACTGTCTTGAGATATTGACTGATCGTGTGAAGGACCCCTTAGAGACTTGGCTCTCGTCGGATGGAGCGCACGATTTTCGATCTTCCTTCGGTAGCGTTCGCTGACGAGGCCTGCACTCACCAGCGTACGATGGAAGAAAAGCGCCCTGCAGTGGTGTCGCATGCGACTCACCGTGTATAGTGCCGTCCAGGCGTGCTGGTGCCTGGCATATTGTGACAAAAAGCTGTTGAATGAAGTGGAGTGGATCGAGGGCAGGACAAAAACATACTCTTGACTTGTGCAACATACGTGCGAATGGTTTTCGATTTTAGTTGCTGATTATGGCGTACCTGGCTGAAGAGGTGAGACCACCAAGTCGTTAACAGCATTTCTGTTCGTGCATGACGAGCCACGCTACGGTGTAAATGCATTTGACTTAGCGTGTGCTATTGCAGAACTTTTGCATCACCCATTACTCTGCCCTGTCTGGGCATTGACAGCTAATGCATTATAAACGATCTCTTGACTATCTGCGTTTGTGCAGCGCTGACAGACAACAAACCTGCTGGACGAAGTTCGCGTCCACCTCAACGCTCGACATGTGTCGTGCTTGCCAATTACACAAACTGGTAGCAGAACATAGTCTATTTTGTATAGGTTATCATGAAGACGGGTCTTTCCGACGCAATCCTATGTTCCCATTAATTGGATGGAAATTTTCTCATCAATGACTATCCTGACAATGAATTTCGTAGATACTGCAAAGCTTTTTCAGGATGTGAAACCTCACGAACGCATGGAGAGGAACTCCTGTACTCACATTGGTGCGCTCCTACAAAACTTCTCTTAAAGGTGCTTTTGCATTCCGCATGAGCGTTAGTCTCACTGGGAACTAGGCGAGTGTTTTTATGCAACACTTCGTCTCGAAGTATTACTGAATGCCGCGTCTCGCGGCATTCAGCAACACGCGCTGTTCGAGTCTGTTTTAGGATTTCCATAGTTGTGTAAGCGCCGCCACCTTTCATTTGACAGAACGACTTTGCCCTAGAAGAGTATCTTGCATGGCTACTCCAGCTGCTCGATCGTGGTGTTCGTTTCTTTGTGATGCCTAAATTTGCTATGGCTTACAGAGGCGCTTAGCAAGGACAGGAACTTCCCGTGTGTTTACGGAGCTTTCGAATCAAGTTTTTTTTAGTTACCCAGTGTGATGTTCACCATCAATTGAGCGAAATTTTAGGAAATCTTAAACATGGCTCAAATTTGAATGATACATTTTAGTCGCTTCAGGACCCGTTTCGTTTTCAGAATCACATCAGACGCTTTCTGCGTCTGTTCTCGCTTCAGAGATTAAATGGACGGAGTTATATTACCTGCTATTTCCGTGTGGCGGTGGTCCATGCACTTCTGTGTGGCCCCAGTTTATAGGGTAGTCCTCATTAACTATCACAATACTGTGTATCTTGTTGCTAAGTTTGCCGATCTTTAAAATCCAGTAAGTTTGAAAACTCTTCTTTGTACATAATTTTTTTCCTTATTTGATGACTGTACGAGGACGAATGACAAGATATCCGTCCTACAAACAAGTGTGTGAAGTAGGTCAGGTTATCAAAAGAGCTTACTGAAATAACACTGCTCTATGGGTATATAGATATTTAACGGACCTAGACAACAACGGTAAACATTATATGCTGTTTCTAGCATCATCAAGTTGAATGTGAATAAAACTTACTCTAGAAGCGACGGTGTGTTGACAAATTTGCATTAGAATGCTGCATTATGCATTTATGTTGACGATAGCTTCATGCTAATTCTCTAGCTTTCTCTTTCACAGCTTCCTAGCGTACCAGCATACGAGCTGATGCGAACTAACTTCACGTAGGTTGCAGGGACGAATGTTCAGTCTAATTCGCAGCACCTTTCCGAACTCCTTGAAGTGCTTGCTGTTCTGACCCTTGGTTTTATCATTTCCAACATTGATTTTAGGCCTGTGATCAACATAGGCTAAGTAGCTTTGGTCTGAAAACGAGTCCTGTCACGAAGTGGTGGCATGCCGTTGTCAAGCGTGGACGTCGAGGTTCGTCGCTGCTGCTTCACATAGGGCTGGCTGGAGATCCTTTTCAGAATATTCCAGACACGATGTAAAGTAACCCAGCAAATACATTTAATTACATCGGTTTTTCCGGCATGAGGAAAAAGTATCGACATTAGCTTTTGACAATGCAACAGTCGTGACTTAACTTTGCCTGGTGACTATGCATCAGACCGGAATTTGAGTACTGCTATAACTACCTAGACAAGGAAATAAAATCCAGTTCATGTTTGTCTCGATATTGAATCGTGTGATGAGTACTCAACATACTTTATGAATACAGTGAATGAAAATCATTGGTCTATATCCTTCAAAATCTTTCTTGTCCTTACCCTAAGAGACTATTTTTCCTGGACAAAGTTAATCCTAGCATCTTGTGGCCACAGTTTTGGCCCATTTTAGGCCGAGAATTTGTGGTGCCGCGGCAGGGATGTGTTCCAATTGTTCCTTGCCGTCCACCTGGCGGCTCTAGAGACCTCTTGCTCGCCTGAAGACGTTCTGAGGGCGCTCGTCTTCGCAGGAGACTGAGGCTTCTGAAGGCACTTCTCATCCACTTCTTGCTTCTTTTACGCTCTTGGAAGGGCTTGGCTTAGCCAGGGATGTTTCGGTGCGAGTTTTTAACCAGATAAGCTTAATTTTAACTATTTGATTGATAGAATAAGAACTGATCCTACCTGAGAATTTGGCTGAAATCGAAATTAGAATGGGATGTTTTCATTTTTATGAAACTGTTGGTGCAACAATCTGCGTGAGGGACCTCTAACAACACCTTTTATATCATGCGCTGGCTCGGAAGCAAGTATTGATCAGTCACTTAATTCAAATTTAATCTCTCGCTGGGCCTGATAAATCTTCTTAGCTATCAATTTTTTCTTTCTTCCTTTGTAGTGGATGCGTAGAATGACAAAATAGTTCATAAATCTCCTGAAGTAGTCGAGGTAAAATAAAAATGAGCCTGCACCATTGTTTCTTCTACATTTCATTCTCTTTAACTTTATGAGAGGAGTTCAGAAAACTTACGTCTCCATCATTTACTGTACTCTTTCGCCTGTGGAACTTACGAAATTCCACATCCTGGAAAATCGAACCGGCTCGTAGGAAACCTCCTCCCACTCGCAACTAGTACTAAATATTTTTTTAACAGCGCATTAGCCAAATTCCTTTCCTGTATCATTAAATATTTGGCAATTTTTATTTATTTATTCCCGTGCTTAATGTGCTTTATTTTTAGAGCCTACGGTTCTACAATTTGTATTAATTCATCACTTATCATTTGTTACACTGTGCAGTATTTAAAAGTTCATTGCTTCAAGCGTCGCCATCATTACAGAAATTTCCCATTTGCATGATAAGTTTTGAGCATTCTGTACAAATTTTCCTCAAACTTGTTCCGATTATGTTGATCCGCGAGTTGTATCCCAGTTTGAAATATCGCGCATTGTATGCATGATTTGCGAATAATTACGCCAGCGAATCTGACTCCGTGCCTTGAACAAAGAGGACACAGAAGCCGCTCAAAAGTTCTGCAGGGAAGTTGGATGCAATCATCAAAAGATTGACTGTGTCAAGAGAGTTTGTGGACACAATTAAAACTTGGTCTTCTCTTGAAAAGTGGAAGGGTCTCCACATGCTCCTGCTCCAGGGATGTGCAATGTTCTCACGTTTTCGACGATTTCGGGCTTTTTTTATAGTCGACTCGCGTCGTTAACAAATGACTCTCTCACATCCCATCGTAGCTCTGCGCTTATTTTATGATACTAAAGTTCCGTAAGAGGTCCGTGGATTGCTTTTATTCGTCTTTTTGTGGCGAAGAATACGGTTTAGAAACACTTTTGTTGTCGGAATGTGTACAACAAAAGATTAATGTCACCGGTTCCAGCTCGACGACTCACCGACGGGTTTGTTTTGCCAAGAAAAAATTGATCTTTTGCCGAGGTTGTGAACGAGACTCTGCGCTTAGCGCTGGAACGTCTCTCCCTCTCTCTAGGAGCCACTTCCACGAAACCACCAAATTCCTGTGAACACAAATTGGTTTCTTGAAAAACAGAAAAAGATTTGAATTAATTCTTGGTTAAAATATCGGAAGCTAACTTGATGAACATAGATCGATAAGTATGTTTTATTTATTTATGAACGAGCTAGGAAACTTATTTCTGAAACGTATTTTAATGACGACTCCTGAGGTTTGTTCAGTTGGAATTTTCTTATGCTTATTCAATTATGACTTCAACAAATGAATACGCGATCCTGATATCGTAATGTTTATTTAGCTGTAAGTTGCTGATCTCACGGTAATAGAAACTTCCGGTTGTTAGTTCAATTGGAATACATGGAGATAACTCGGTAATAATTTTGCCAGATTTGCTTTCATAACTTCATCATGCTTGCCTAATAATGATTGATTTTATAAGCTTCTCTTTGTGAAACCATGCAGTTTCTATATTATCTCGACGAATACATACTTATATTACAAAGTTAAATTTCTAATAATATGAAATTGTCCAATTAAAACTTTTAACTTGGGTACGTGAAGCTCAAGTTGAAGGTCACAAGTTCCAAGATTACGTTACTCTTGCCTCAAATGTATTGAACATTGACTTCTCATCAGAAGTCAAGTAGCGAACTGCAACATGGGGCAGAAGGAGAATAACTTCAATTTCTTCAGAGTAATCAAACTCTAGCTTGTGCTGTGCGAACAGTTTTTTCCACCACTGCTGCTCGCTACCAACGCACCTCGGTGAACTGCGCTAAATATTACCAAACCTAACATAAATTTCTTCAGAGTAATCAGACTCTAGCTGGTGCTGTGCAAACAGTTTTTTCTATTCCCGTCGCTCCTTTCCAACACACCTCGGTGAGCTGCGCTAAATATTATAATACTTTCTCAGCTGTTGGAGTCGACCATATCTGCTGAAAGCGTCATGCAGAGCATGCGAGAGGGTCAGGCCAGGAGTGGAAATCAGAGCGCTGAAAGGAAGTGTATGTGTGAACTAAGTGTGTCATCGATTGGGAAAAATATTCTTCGATACTTCATTAAGGCGACCGATATCTCCAGATACGGATGGAAATTTGATCAATTCCAAACGTGGTTTCGAACCTTGATCAAGCTCCTTTTTTAACGCGTAATAAGGTTAAAGCAACAATATATTACATTAACGCTCAGCTTCGTTAGAC
Source organism: Orchestia grillus (assembly GCA_014899125.1). NCBI lineage: Eukaryota > Metazoa > Arthropoda > Malacostraca > Amphipoda > Talitridae > Orchestia > Orchestia grillus. The sequence continues at coordinate 7,249 of VOMN01004563.1, forward strand.
CAGCATTATAGATTTTCGCCTCTTTTTCTTCAGCTTAGCCACCTACATATAGTACAGTTGCATGTTGGCTCCAGTACACAGAGTACTCTGGCCAAAACATTCTCTCGAAAAACCCACGTTACCTTGATGTGCTGACACTCTCTGTTGCATCAAACAGGCGGAGCAATTTTTGATACAGAAATGTGCAGTATCTCTTATGAAAAATTGAGGTTGTGTTAGGGGCTTTATTCGGAGGGCCGTCATGAAGTGCCTCGTGTGGCCACCTGCAAACACATAAGCGTGCAGACTATCTTCAATGAAAACGATTCAAGTTTGACGTCATACGGTAATAATTGTTAACAAATGAGAGTTTAAAATATTGAGAAATTATTTGACGCTTAGTCGATCATTAGATGGATCCAACCCATTGTGTAGTTTGTTCAGACGTGTTTAACGTTTGCAGTCATTTGAATACGTGTACGAAGCAACGACGTTTGTTATACCGGAATGACCTTCGTGTATATCTTTCTTTTCGAAGCTTCAAATTATAATTTAATGTTTTAGAGTCTTCAAAAGTGAAGGGTGGAAATAGTCGCTCACTGATGTTTTCGCAACAGCTTTATTTCTGTTGTAAAATTCATCTTATGTGAATGTATGAATATGCCTCTCAAACTCGATTACGCGTTTTGCTCGACTCTTTCGTCAGTTCCACCACCACACCACGACTACGTACACTGCACAAAGCCCTTCACCACCACCATCAGACACACCACCTCCACCACGTTCACCTCCACCATCACTTCACGTGCTCTACGCCACTCATTCATCACAGACACACCTCACTATGTTCTCTCTTCATCAACCGTTGGGGCTGCTTCATTTTTGTATCAAGAGCCTTTTGCGAGGAGAACCTTTAATGATTCGCCGAAATGTTTCGGGATGTTGTTCCTTTACAAGAATTGCTCTAAAACTTCAGAGACGACGTCTTCGAACACCAGATCTGTGATATGTTACAGCCATGATTAGGCTCTCTCTGCCCTCAACCTGCCCCGCCGTCTGCCCTAGCGTCCTCCGGGCCATGGGTATCGATTTTGTAGCTGCCGCTGCTGCTGCTGTTGCTGCTTTTGCTGCTGCTGCTTTTGCTGCTGCTGCTTTTGCTGCTGCTACTTTTGCTGCTGCTACTTTTGCTGCTGCTGCTGCCTGCTTTTGCTGCTAGGGTTTTGGCTGCTGCAGCCTCGCTTATTCTTGAATATTTGAATCTAAGCAGACAATTAGACGTATTTCGAGCAAATTATAATCCATGACAAGAATGAAAATATAAAATTTCCAAATGAAATATGTAGGTGGTGAGAACTTTTGCTCTCTCAATGGGCACGAGAAACCTTCAAGTCGCACGATGCTCGCACGAACACTCTCACAACTCAGGGGAAAAAAATTCATAGGCGCTTTAGAAGAGCCGATGCCATCACAGGTCAAAAGGAGCTACATTTATTCATAGTTCTCCTCTGCGTGAGGCGAAGCTTTCTCAACCTCACGCCAGTCACCTGAGGTGTTCAAACATGGTTAGTTTAGAATCCCTACAGGAATAATATTGTCCTAGTAGAAATTGGGGTCACGAAACATCCCGAGCAACTAACGGGTCCTTCGCACGATCAGACAAGGTCGCGGGCAGGGTCGGCGGACAGGGTCGGAATGCTCATATTTGGGTGTCATCCGACGTTGACCGATCGTGTGACGGACGGTAAACACAAGGATAGATGAACCAAGTGTACCTCACGTTCATGATCCTTGCTACTTGGAAGTGTATATGTTATTCCTTGCATAATCCATTTGAAAGAAATATGTAGTCAATTTGAAGCAAATAAGAAAGAACATAGTTCACAAATGCATAGCGGAAACGCATGCAAGATCTGCTGCCNCGTTTCGCAAGGAATGAGTCCAACTTTCCCACCTGGCGCAGTACATCTCACTCGCGTGAAACTCGAGCCGATCGAGGCACCGCACTGACGTTCATTATTTCACTTAGTTAGGTTTCGAGAGACCGTCGTCATGAGCACGCACTGCTCCGACTAACGAAGCGAAGCCATGGGACAACTTTAAGGGCGACCCACCGAGGTGGTCAGGGCTGCAAATAATTTATGAACCACAGCTCCACCGTCCGAGAGAGAGCACAGGGTTGTCATTGATTACGCTAGTCGAAATTTCTCAGTTTCGCTCTATAGCTCTGAAAGTTCATAGTGATCCGTCAAACCTCGTTTCGAAGGATAATTCATTAGAGGATATTTATTCCGTACAATTCCTCCCAATTGGTCAATTTGCTGGTAACAGCTTTTAAGGTAAACTAGAGCTGATCTTTATTATAAAACGAAATATCTTTAACCGTCGCTCTACACTTGAATAATTTTTGAATTTTGAATTCATGTATTACAGCCGATGGAGATTCAACAGGTGAGTTTTCACTTTCTTCATGACCATTTCATGGTTTTAGTGCGCGTAACACTGGTGTCTAAATTTTCTTAAGCAAGCACAGCTTAGCTCTGGGAGCGATGTTAGTGAGCTCTAAGCACTGCGGCGCAATGGCACTATGACGCAAGACTGGTAATACTTTCACCATGCTATTTTCACGGAGAGCTTTCTGTAGTTCCCAAGATGCAATAGAGGAAATGGACTCATCTTAATCTCAGAAGAATATGAATACAATTGAATTTTTCGAGTTCGCTACGAAGGAAACGCATTTACTCACTATTTCACCGACATTCTTTCAAATGCCACAGCGCCCTACTTCGAAGCGTCCACATACTTCACTACAAATGCCCCTTTTCCCCTCGCTCACTACAGCGTTCACCTGTGGATTCTCGAGCCAAAAGTCGCTACTGGAGGGAATGATCGTGAGTCCTGCATTGTAAGAACACAACCACCGTGGCCGACCTGTCATGGCTAGTGACATCGATTCGGGGAAGTTATTTTCAGCTGCTGTTTGCGAACACATGTTCCGTCACGTTAAATTCTTTTACAATCGTTCCATTCACTTTATTTTTTGACCGATTCAGACTTCGTCTGAAATATGTTCATGCGCATAACGCATAATACCTATGATTGATTTTTCGTCGACTTCTCAGAAAATCGAAAGCGAATTATTTCAGACAAAACTCAGTCCTTTACTTAGGGTACGGAATTAAAGTCACAAGCTTTGTAGTTGTTAGCGCATAGGTTCTCTTCTTCGGTACATTATCATTTCACGTGGCGTTACTTTTTTTGTCAATGTGCCAGCGGCACTCTTTTAGGAAGCGAATGATCTGTGATCAGACAATTCTCTCAGGGGGCATAGGATAGGCAGTAGGGTTAGGTTAGTCAAGTTTGATTATCCTGTGCTATGGGACAGGTGACCCCAAATGAACTATGTGAAGTTACCTCAGTCATAGATATACCTTCAAGACTTCTATCTTTCGGGCCCACTTTGCATTTTTCAATTTTACACTTTCTTCGCTATCCTATTCTTAATCTTTTCTTCCCCTTCCTCTTCGTTTTCAAATTGCTATTCTTATGCGCGGGGAATCTGGTGTGAAAACACACCTGTGCATTGAATCCAAGTTTTCTTCAGTCCATACTAGCTGGTCCCTTCTCCTTGCTCACTTTGTATCACCATTAATGTGGATAAGGAGCTTTAAACTAAAGAATATGATTATAAACTAAGTAAATACAATTATTTGTATTACTTCATTTCTGATTCGCATGTCAGTACGTTTCCATGGCAGCCAGAAGCATGTTTTGGTCTCGCTTCAAACTCGACCAATTTTCCTCGGTATCACAGCAGCCAAAAGTATTCAGGCTCCGCTTCTGCTGCTTCGAAAAAGCAGCTCACTCTCCTGATTAGACCGTCGTTCGAATCAGCTAGAGAGCCTGTTTTGAAATGAGCACAGATCTTGAAAGGAGACATTTGCCTTAGGAAGAAACATAGAGAAATGTGTTTTGATTCACTATCGCATTTCAAGCCTTCTTCGTAAAGATTTTTCTCGGTTGAGGTAGGCCAAAAGTGGCAGATGGCACTTGGGAAATCACAGTAATGAGGGTGTTTTGATTCTATGAAGACCTCTGACATTCCTAAAAAATGTTAGAAATTATGCAGTTTAATTTTGAAATATTTTTATTTCGTTTAAAATTAAGGTGAATATGAACATACGTGTGTGAAACCTGCACAACTGTGCACGTATCATTTGGTTCATGTAAAAAATAGGTTGGTGATAATACAGGGTATGATTGGCTTCAGAGCTCGCAACGCTGGAAACGAATCTTTGTAGGACATGTTAATTTCATCGCCGGATTCGCGTCGATTTCTGCAAATGCCTGCGGACTTGTACGCAGTATATATTGATTCGTAGAAACTTCATTCAATTCAAGACTAGATTGAAATGTCGGTTGACTTCAGAGAAGGGCAGGGATTTTTGTTTCCTCTATCTCCAGTATTTTCAGAAGTATTCCAAGTCTTCCTCACAGAACATAACTTGCACATGTTGGTCGAGGAAGGTCGACTTTATTTCATTCTGCGATGTTAGAATGCCGAGCTGTATGATTGTCTTATGAGTTTTACGAAATTTTCGTTTTTCAAACGTTATACAGGATGACAGAAAAAAGGGAACCTTTGAAAAACCCTATGAAAGTAGGGAAATCCTACAAAAAAAAACTGATCGCAATTGAGCCAATACGACTTGTTTACTCAGGGACAGTAATCCAAATTACCATTGTATGAAAATTACGTAGGTGGCATCCTTCTCTACTTATACAGTCTCCCAATCAGTTCTGGAGGCGCCTCATTGGTTGCTGCAACATCTCAACTAGGATACCAGATTTCGTCCTGAATTCCTTGCATAAATTCCTCCAATGTTCTTGGCAGAGTCGTATAGACGCGTCTCTTAAAGGTAACCTAACGAGACAAAATCACAAACGGACAAAGCAATGTTGCGACAATCGATGAGAATTCTCAAAAGCAGATTGGTAGAATGCACTCGTAGAAGAGAACGCCATCTACGAGTACAGGGCATGATTTCCAAACACTCCTCATTAGAATTACTGTCTCTTAAAAGGCCAGTTGTTGTAATTTTATTGCTGTCAATATATTTTTTGCTGGATTTTTCTATATTTATTTGGTTTCAAAAGTTCCTGATTATCTGTCACCCTGTACATGATTTATGAACTTCGTTAGAGGAAAGATCTGTTCCTTAGCATTCAATCTCATCAGTGATCGAAGCTGCCCTTGAAAGATTCAGCCGAAAATGTTTCACTATATGTCATAATTAGAGTTCGGGAAATAAGAAAGCTTCTTTATTTCCTTGCTATATTTTCCTGACGATAGGAATGGGGGATGTGCATAACCTTATTCGTGAGAATGTTTATCTCGGTTGCTAGTGAGGAATTCTTTCACGAGTTCGAACTGAATTTTACACCTTTTCAGACTAATGTGACATCCATCAATAATACTTTTTCTCTTTGTTGCAGGCTGCTTGTTCAGCAACACTCTCTGCGAAAATGAATGGTGCTTCGATGGTGAGTTAATAATTTATATCGCAAGCCAAATAGAAATCGTAAATATGAGTTATTCTAATGTTCAACAGTGCGTATGTTTTTCTCGCAGTTTTGCAGTATTTAGTAGAATTGCGAGCTCAGAGACAGAGTTTTACGAAGAAAAAATAAATTTTCGCGTACCAAGATAATACTTTCCCTAAATTGTAGGATGTAGGACCAAAATTATCAAATTATACCAAATCCAAGAGTGGTACACGATGTAAAATAAATCCTAAGTAACTGAACAATATATTACTAATCCCAATAATTTTCCCTTCGCAAGGAATCATTGCGTAGCTTCTTCACGGTTGTTCAATGGAGGAAAAAATCAAGCCCAAGATGGCAGTAAAATGTAGCAGCAACACAGGGTTTAGCTTCTTATTGCGTCTTCAGTAATGGAATTATAGAGCCAAGCATTACTTGTAGGCGGCATGCGGGGGCGACCCAACACCCTCGCTTCCCCTATGCCCGCTCTCGAGCTTTGCAGTGTAGTGGTGGGAGGGTAGAATCTATGTACTTACTTCCGTCTCGTCATTCGATCACTAAAGAAAATGTGATATCGATTGTGATTAGTATGTTATAAGCGAATCAGAGAGAACAATGTTTCTGTAACTGTACTTAAATCTATAGATCGTTGAACTCAGTCCAGTTTGTGGATCCCTGTGATCAGTCCAGCTAATGGTTGCTGAGCTCAGTCCAGTTTGTGTATTGCTGAGCTCAGTCCAGTTTGTGTATTGCTGAGCTCAGTCCAGTTTGTGGATCGCTGAGCTCAGTCCAGTTTGTGGATCGCTGAGCTCAGTCCAGTTTGTGGATCGCTGAGCTCAGTCCAGTTTGTGGATCGCTGAGCTCAGTCCAGTTTGTGGATCGCTGAGCTCAGTCCAGTTTGTGGATCGCTGAGCTCAGTCCAGTTTGTGGATCGCTGAGCTCAGTCCAGTTTGTGGATCGCTGAGCTCAGTCCAGTTTGTGGATCGCTGAGCTCAGTCCAGTTTGTGGATCGCTGAGCTCAGTCCAGTTTGTGGATCGCTGAGCTCAGTCCAGTTCGTGGATCGCTGAGCTCAGCCCAGTTCGTGGATCGCTGAGCTCAGTCCAGTTTACCGCGCGCAGTACTCAATTAAGTTCATGGATCACTGTACTGAGAGGTGTATTGATCCCTGCACTCGCTAGGAAGGCTCCTTCACTCAACTCCGTGAACTCCTTTCTCGTCCAACAGACTACGCTTTCGGCCGCTGCTTCCCTGTGAAGGCGAACTTGAAGGAGGATGACCTAACGAGGTAACCGCATGCTCGACAGCTTCCTTTTTTGAAATAATTTTTGAGTAGTTAAGGAGCTCTTGAGAAGAAAGCTTAAGCCCCATCTCCTTCAGTGCTTTTAGATACCCTGTCAGCAATTATAAGGCATTTAAAACTAAGTTTGCAGGCTAACCTGATTCGAATTAAGTCTCTCTCCTTCCCTTTCCTTATCTCACTTCCCAACTTTTTTTTTGCTAATGCTCTCTATATGTGGGCTCCGTGGCGTACTGGCAGCGTGATGGCCTTGTAACCGAGAGAACCTGAGATCGAACCTCGGCTCGGTCGAGGCATTTTCAGGTAACCAGGGAGTTCTTCCCTTGGAAAACGAACTTTAAACCACACATTCCCCACATCCCTCACCACGCCAATAGTGGGTAAGGCATTGACAATCCAACGGTAAAACGTGTTGGAATTAATGAAGGTTCTTATATTCACGATTTCCATCTCTTTTTGTAGTTCCTTTTCGCACATAACTATCAGTGGCAGGTGTGATTTATTTTTTGAGAATCAACCCCGGCTATTTCTGTTTTCCCTATAGAGAGGTAAATAACATAAACAAATTTTTGAGGATTTTGATTATTAGTATTTCTATTCACTTTCATTAGATAAAAAATAAATCCTTTCAAATGTACATTCTTGCATCATTCTTCCGCTCAGCAAAGCTGTGATGCTCTACTGGAAAACCTACAACTTATCTGTACTTAGCGACTGGAAGAGTATCCTTATAGCTCATTTACAACTTAAAAACTTAGTTGCATAATCAATTGATAAGATTCATTCATTTGACTTGTACTCTTGTTTGTTTCACGAACTGGGTTCTCATTGTGTACAATTGAACAGGGCAAATCAAACTTTGTTTTCAATTGCGTATGTAACAGTAATTTGAAAACTGTGAAAGACACCTGACGAGCCGACGAGCCTGACAACCTGGCGTCTTTCATGGGACAGGTATAAGTCATTCATCCCTACAGGTGCGTCGCCTCTTTTTCCCCTAGTTTACCCGCAATCCTATGCACGCGAAAACGACTGTGAAGAAAATTTTGCAATGTATGAAATACAGAAAATGTAGACCTTTTTCATTGGGTAACTATTTAATTTTTTCACACGATTTTTTATCCTCACGAAGTTGGTGTCAGCTAGCGTCCCTAGCAGCACCAGCATGGCCCAGAGAGCATCAGAGCTACTGATTTCTGAATACGCTGCTCCACTTGTAGCAGTCTGTTGTGGGTCTCAATGTTGGAACTAATTTATTACGTTATCCTCTTATGTTTTCCGTGTTCTCATACTGTTTCAAATGAGTGACAGAGGTTTAATTTGCAAAACTGGCTTCATTATGGCTGCTTCATGATTTCTCGCGTCAGTCCTTTCAAAAGGTTTTTTCTCTAAGTCGTTCGTTAAAATTATCCAAAGTGTTAGCAGAGTTACCCCACATTTTATTTATATTCTACGAATTCCATCGTGGGCTTCACTGTTATTCTCCTGTTTTGTTGGGGGTCTAGCAAACCATACTTTTGTTTGTGCTTGAACTTTGGTTGTACTCTTTCATCGAATGTCATATTAGCAAAATAAATTTTTCGCTGAAGTCTCTAAATTTTATTAAGTAAATTTTATTTCTTTGGTGTAAATTTTTGTTCTTTTGTCTCTGGATTCAATTAAGTTTCATTTTGTCACCCTCCCATAATACTTGAACTTTTTCAAGACATGGTTATTATTTTAACTTAACCACTTACTGTTATTTCCTACGAGACGTGCTCATTGTGCAAAATTATCGAGCTGAAAAGCACATTTAGGTAGGTAAGAAAATGTCAACAATGTAACGAAAACATCAGCGGCTACAGTTCTCGTTAACTTAAGGCAAAATCTATATATTGATACGCTTATACCTACCTACCGTTCCGTCACGCTTCGCCACTTTTCAAGTGAAATTTCAGGTCTCGAGCGGAGTATCTTGTATACGGGTTCCACGTTTTGTTATAAAAAGCCAGTCTTCGCGGCACGTTTTCAGTTATCTTAATTGAGTTCGGACTACTCGCACCATCAAGAAGAAAATTGCTTCTAAGACCGGACTACCTCTGCCCTGAACCTTTAACCTCTGTCCAACACTTGAGAGGACCACTTCTCATGGGCTGGTTTATAAAAATTTGTTTATCTAAATTTTCGTGAAATTTTCACGGGTCCTGCTGTTTACCATTGTCGCACCCAGAAGTTGAGTTACATCATTGAATTATGGCCACGACGCGTTAGCTGCATACCGAATGTGACCTTGGAGCCCGGCCTTGCTGCAGGTACCACCTGGGTGAAGACGAGCTGCATGTGCTGGAGGCTGAGATGCAGAGGCTGTACCATCTCGGGTACCGCTGGTCCCACACCTACACCCAGTGCGTGCTCCAGGCTCTGCTCAAGGCCATCCATGAGAGGTGAGTAATTATCTTTGAGTTACGTACATGGTGTACAGCTTCTGTACCGTTTTAAATTTTAACTTCAAAAGCAATGGATAAGATATATTAATGCAGTGACTATCAACGTTTTTAATCATGCGGAGCCAATGAAATTAATATATCTTGTCAATATAACTAAATTTTGAAATTTTTACGAGGCCTGTAAAAACCTTGTAGAGTATTTGATCCTGGGGAATCTCAGAACCTCAATTTCACCTTAGGTACTAGTAATTCATACGTGATTTCTGGTCTGAGCACGATTGGATACCTCAGAACACCTACGCGGACTTCATGCATGTGTGATTGGATGTTAGCCTTGAAAATAGGTTTCAAATGTATGAGTGTCGACCCCGGGAGGGTGCAAGTGTGTCGGGGGCGGCAGACCGTTAGAAGACTTAAATTTGGGGTATCGCTCCATGGTTCATACTCAGTTGCAGCGTCCAAGCTCACAACGAATAAATGTTTCTATCTTTACATTCAATATTTAGAATTCAGATGCATTGCACTCATTTTTTAGTTCAAAATTAATTTATTTTATGGCAAAAAAGTATTTCTTGTTACCGAAGGATTCGGTGAAAATTTTCAAGAAGCGGCTAGTGTCCTTTTGCAGTTCTCGCACGCGATCTTTCAATATATTTCTTATAAAACGATCGTGGACTGGAAACTCGTCTCGTATTCAAAGGATGACGAGGTCCTGCTTAGATGCTCTCATTCAGCCAAGCTGACGTCACAAAACATTCTGAGAGACAAGATCATTATCATGTGTTTAGCTCAGTAATGCTGTTGGCCTTCAATTGCTATCACATTTTCAGGCCAGACAACAGATATTGAAGTTCTCCAAAGCATTGCGTAGAGTAAGCCCAGACAAAAGTTACCTAGGGCACATTGTGACAGTTCATCCTTTTGTACTCTGTCAACCATTTCGGTCCTACTTTATACGTCTCTTCGTGCAAAAGTAGATCACACGTAACAGAAAGTAGTTCGTTGCGTGCGCAAAGATGTAAGAAGTTGGATCGAAATCATTAACGGCAAGAGAAACGGTGCGCTGCCGCAACGTGTCCCGCGTACCTTTCGCCCGGCTTGCCCTATGCCATTAGAAACAATGAATGCCTCTAAGTGCTGAAAGTACTACACATAATTCTGCGTTTATTTTTCTAAATATTTTCCTTCTAACAAGAAATAACGTATATAAAATGTTATATTATTCTTAGAGTTAAATAGAAATTTTGTTACGGTATCGTTGATTGGACTTGAAAGTCTCCGGTATTTACTCCTGAGATTCAACTTACTTCTTGCACGTTTTCTTCATATAAAATTTTATTGTGCTGTACAATACGAGATTTCTGTAAGATTATATGCAGTGCCAATTTTTCACTAAATTTAATATAAATGTTTTTACTCTCCATCGGTACACAGCCCCTACGGTAAAAACAACTTTACTACCTTTCATGAGTGTGCCTTGGAATTATCTTCTTTCGAAAAAATTCCATCATACAAGGTGAAAAGAAAACTAATTGTTGGGTGACTCATGTAGACCTTATTATCTGCAAAACTATTGGTGTTTTGATGGAGTTGCTTGTTATAGTCAAGTTGAACCTGAACCGTCACCAATGGCTATTCACCCTAAGCTGCACCTGGTACCATATCCGACATATTTTGCTAAAATATGTTCTTCTGGTAAGAATTACCCGAGAATTGTTTTCGTTCAGCGGTAAAAAAGCGTTGCATAGGTTTCAGTGAGCAGAAATTCTTTTCAGAGGGTAAGATGCATTAGCATGAACCTGCCATCACCATCCGGTGCGCGACGTACAACATGCGAGCACAGCCAATGCTCGCGTCTTGAGTCGTCGGATGCAGACGTACTTGCAGACGGGACACCTGTCTCGAGTTGAGGAATCTGTGATCTGCTGCTGTGAGCCTCGGCTGACCTAAAGCCTGTAAACTTGACGTGAATGTGAGAAACCAAGCTCGAGAAGAACTCTGTTATAATTTTAGGTTTTGTTTCACAGGATTTTTACGTCTATGAGCGAGGTATTTCATTATAGTGAGCGCGTACTAGTCACCCATCCAGAATTGTTATATATCAATAAATAAAATTTCGCAAAATATTTGAAACGTTGAAGCACACTGAGAAATGCATTTAACATTTTAATTTCAGGTATCGAGATTCAACTAATTCAAACTTTGTAGCTTCATATGATGAGTAAAACAATTTTTAGGTTTAACGTCGCCCCCGCGTAACAACTGCGCTTTGGTGAGGAGAGTAGATTCGTTTTTTGTTATTAATTCATGGTACAGAAAATTTAGTTTCTCAAAAATTGAAACCGTCGGAGGAATAAGAACGAGGCACCAATCGGGAAGTTACTTTATATTTGAGATTTGAAGTCCTTTAGTGTCTATCCAATTTCCAACATCGGCGCTCTAGCTTATCGGGCAGAATTGCAGACAATGAGTTCGAGCTGGAAAACAGCTACAGCCTCCAGCTCTATGCAGTTGTACATCACTTCTGATGCAGTGATGTCAATACAATGCCACCGGTTAAGTTTTTCAATAGTGCAATCATATATTTAACTGACGTGGAAAAAGATGATGTTCTTGCATTGAATTTTGTTTCACAAAATTGTCAAGAGGGACATTCTAAAAAGACAGTTATTTTCTGAACATCTGGATTGCGAATAAAGACGCTATAGCAACTTAACTTCCAAGATAGATTATTAACAAATATTTTTTCATAGTAATGAAATATTGCAGAGCTCATTGGTAATACTCTGTGATTTTAATGTATTTTCAAATTGGAACTTACCCTCATTAGAGTAGGATTTTTAATATTCTAAACATCATAACCACGCTTTTTAACGCAGTCATTTAATGAGATTTGTTCTGCCTTCGAAACAACTGAGGAGAGTCATCTCCGCTCCTGCCGAGATACGTAATTACCTCATAGTTGTCACTAATGCAGCCAGTTTATTACATTCATTTTGTAGCCAGAAGATCAGAGGTGCAACTAATGTAGAAATTCCCCAATTGAATTATCTCTATGGCAACGTAACGAATGTCGAGTAAATATTCTCTGGGGCACGGGACTGTTCGCACAAATTAGAAGTGTTGGTTCACTCGCTTCAAAGTCGACTTCGTCAACAGCGATGTTACTGCACGAGCCAGACGAGCTCTCTGTGCACTCTAATTCATAGAAATGAGAGTTTCGGAGGGAGAGGTGTGCATTAGTTCACAGCGATTGGTTGTACGACATCTGCTTTTTCTGGAAAATATCGTATTGGAAAAATGGTTCTCTGTACGAATTCAAACATTTGCGCGCGTAAATCGAACCGTGAATCGCTTTTCTCGTGTCATGTTACTCTAAATTATGGCGCAAATTAAATAGTATAAATTCCTGTACGAAAATTTTTTCCCTCTGAAGAACCTTAAGTAAATCTCCTTATATTGTATAAGCTCTTTATTACCAAAATGAATTTGGTCTCAGAGCAGCTACGTTTCAAAGTTGTAAATTTTACGCTACTTGTGAGCACTGCAGATCCAATTCCAAGACTACATGAGCTTGTACGTCTTTATATTGGCGCAAATAAATAGGAATTGCTTTAAGGCAGGTGAATGAACTTTTAGTGTAAAATTCAAATGAGCTGCAAAAACTCCAAAGTTTTACTTAGCGTTACGAGGCTGTGTTCTTCCACATCTCATGACCTTGTTCATCACTTTGCTTACTGTTGCAGTAATTGTTCAGGCTTCTGGGAACGCCAATTGGCAACATTGAGAGTGCGTTTGAGATGAACAGTCTGGAGATATGGAAGATTATCCCCCGCATAACTTAGGAGCTCAACAACACCGTCGGATGTTGGTCCTGATGGGGCACTTCTGTCCTCTACAGAAGTGATAACGCATCTTAAATTCTGCAATAAGTTACGAATGGTTCAAACCTATAATTAAATTTTAATTTTCTTTTCTTTTTTCTACTTAGCTTTTTAGCTAATAGGCCAGGTCATTGGAAAAAAAACTTTTTCACCTGCTCTTCCTGGTTTTAATATACTATAGAGGTTTCATTTTACTGCTGTACCAAATTTAAAGAATGTCTAGAGTAAATACTGCGTTAAAATGGTGTCACCTAAACCCTCGATACGGTTTCATGAAATGTCGATGTCATTGATAAATCTTCCACCCAAATTACCTCAATTACATTTGTAGTCCCACTGAGAATTAATTGATTGGCATATGAGCATGGAATGATAAATGAATACATACGAATACTGTATCCCATGGGATATTTTCTCGATAAGTACATCCGGTGATGAGGAGCCACAGGTCAAGTTGTGAGCCCTACGAACCCAGCGGCGAAGGTTTCCTTCTTCGTTTATAGTACAATCGTGCGACACGAAACGGACAGCGAGGACTGTGGAGATTGTACGATAAGCATTAACTCAAACGAGCTTTACTATAACTTGCCTGTTCTCTGATGCAAGGGAAAGCAATTCTTCTCTAAGTTATCCGATTTTGGTATGCATCCTGTTGTGGTAGAAGTGTTGGAACCAGGAAAAAATACATTTATGTGCATTTTTCACGAAATTAACTGTGGAAGACATATAACGAGAGAGACAATATCTCTGACGATTCTTCAGCGGCAGTTTGTTGGTAAGTTTTTCCTTGAGCTTCCTTTCACATATATTGATGACTAAACAAGTCTACGGTATCTACTCCGTAGATTTAACTTACTTATAACCGTGAATCTTTGCGCGGAGTAAATAGGTCTACGGTATTTAATCCGTAGATTTAACTTACTCATTAACTTTATTCATGTTGTCGTGCAGTTTGATTTCTGTTCAAATAAATGGTCTCTACGCATCCAGTCAAATGGCAGAAAAGCTTATTTTTTTAAAAGGTTCGTTTCTTTTCAGTCAGCTTCTCGAATCAATTTAAGCTCGGGATGTTGTGAACTATTTTGATTGTGAACACAGCTCACGCTACTGGTTAGAGCATTCAACGAGCAGAACAAGTTGTCAATGAGTATCATTTTCATCTTAGTAGCATGAAAAATTCAGATGAACATGCTCCACTACATGGCTATTCTAGGCTAATACTGATCCCGTCTTAAGACATGATAAATTCTGTCCCTTTTGATCCACAGGATTAAGAAAATATTAATATTTTCATCCCCGTAGCAATTTGATGCGTGCGATTTTTACGCACTCAGATGAATAGCGATCGCTTCATGATCTTCTATTATTTGCAACATAATGGTATCTGCATTGTGATTCTTGGGAAGCCCAGCGCGATCTTTTTACCGGGTGAATCCTCTCAATCTTACGGCAAGATCTCCGTCAGAACGACTAGTTCTGAAATCCATTGTACGAATGCTTCATTTTTTCGGAGGCTATTTAGGGCATCTGAAAATTTCTTCAATGAATACCGTGCTTACATCGTTTGGTTTGATCAGTGGCCGATATCACTTGAAATTCTAAGGAAGCATCAATTACATTAAAGACTCGATCTGATGGGTTTGCAAGATTTTATTCCGGTGATCAACCTTGATGAAAGACAGTACGAAGCGGCCCCTCCAAAAGTGCCGAGTTTGTGATCAGTATCAGCGGATCTATTCAGGAGGATCAACATCACAGCGGCTAACGTTGTAAGGCGCGCGTTTTTTCTCCCGAGAAAGAATTACTGATCATTGAAGCTGTTGCAGAGCATGAATGGTGCGACATGATCTCTGTCCAACGCAAAATGAGGCAATTAACTCGATGTTCTACTACTTTGCGAGTCAGAGTTACTTTCTCCACAGTTGTCCCTTGCACTCAATCAAGTCCATGATCGCTACAGCCAGAGTAGAGAGATTTGTGATGCCAGATAAATTAGCTTCGACTGCGGTGGATACTGCGAGTGAATTTTTTTTTATTTCACGAAAGATTTATGTTGGTGTTTAATCACCAAGGTACACCCGAGTTCTTGAAAATATTCGTGCATGAACTGTTGAAAAAAATCTGGTTTTGACGATAGTTACCATTTCGATTCTCCATGAAGTCATACTTGTCACGTCAATATTTTACCACGGTTAGGAAATAAGAAATATTTACCGTCAACTTGTCTCGTTCATTCTGAAAAGTAAAATAGTTGAAAAATATTGTGACTCTGAAGTACAGTAAGTTTGGTAAACATATTTGCAAATTAACTTGTGATTGGGAAAGCAGGCGTATTCTTTTCGGCACCTTGAGCTTAATAAGCGCTAAAGGTCAGCATCACGTGACACGTTGAACGTAGGGTTACGTACTTAGTCTTGAAGAGCACCCGATTTTGATGAGCTTCTGAGACCACTATCCGTCATAATATTTTAATTGCACGCTACATTGTTACAGAGTTAGACTGCACTTTTTTCCACATTAATAAAACGTGAATTTCCTATAAGCCCAAAAAGATTCTTAATTTTTCGGGTACAGACACTTGGTATACATGATTACCCAGGTGAAACGATTTTTATGTAATTTCCATACTTCAACAATTAAGAATTTTTTAATTGAATTAAGGTTAAGGTAAATTTCACTTCATACACCTGATACACAGCTCATATTTTTAATGAAACCCTCAAATTCGTAGGAAAAATTAGTCACCGAGGCTCTGCGTGGAGCTTGACTGAGCTCCACAAGAGCACCTGCCCGTGCAAGCCCTCGCGTCATCGTTTTTTGGTACTTAATTCCCTTCATTAGATCAGTGATGTATTTCAATATCACTCAAGGTATGGCAGTGAAACTCTATCAGGGTATATTGCAACGAATTTTTGTATTTGTTATTTTCCAGTAACCTGCTGATTGTTGATCAAAGCTTGTTGACTGAGTTTCTTGTATAATTAGTCAGAAAATTAGATCAGAAAAAAGACCGAATAGCTAACAGAAAACTTTTTTGTTCACTGGAGAACTTGTCGAGTTCAGAGTAACTCGTTCGAATATCAATAATATGTTTTGAGCTTGAACTGCTGTGAAGACAAAAATGAATAAAATGTTTAGTAGCTTATAAATTATTGCATTCTGCTACTCATCGACAGCTTTAAAGGCTCCTCGGTTACGAGTAAACTATATCAAGTGCATCGACCATCAGCAAGCAATACTCTTTTCCTGCTTCAAAAACCATTCACTGAAGTCTTTGTGCGCAGACCAGAGAGTTCTCATCCCTTAGCGTGTTGACAGTCTCTCGTGGACTAATTAGGCATTTCATTTGGCACTTTTCGCAGGGGACCTCAGTGTAACCTAACGCTTTTGTTTAATACGGCCATGCATAAAAGACGCCTCTCATTTGTGTTTCTTTGAAGACCTTAGGAGCCTGTAAGCCTTTTCACGCACAAAATTTAGCCTGCATGCAGCCTGAAAACTGACAAAAAAAGCGATTTTCGCACTCCGACCATTTTTTTCTGCAGCTGGAGATCACTTTTTCCAGAGAATTAAAATTTTAATTGGTGAAGTTTAGAGTTTCCGTGGAACATGCAAAGATCTTTCTTTACAGCGGTGTTGTGAGGGCTCACAGCGCCGTACAAACAGCAGTTTCTCATTAAATCTACGCAGCTGTGAATTCTCGCAAATCTTCCTTTCATATCACGAGTCGCAAGAAATTATGCCAGCAAATGAATGGAAGAACTCTGGTGAGAAAGGAAAAATAAACTTAGCATGGCCTATTTGGCTGTGCCTTTTATTGCTTAAGCTGTGGATTTTACCCTGCAAATAATTATAGATCGCTAAGTTCCTGGAGGAGTACACTGCATATCAAGATTAATTTAAAACTCATAATTGTGCAAGAGCCCCTATCTTTTGAGCAGAAAAAACTAAAAAATGAAATATTAACACATTGACCGCGAAACGACCCACCGGTGGGTCGTTTTGCCCCTAGGAAAATATCATCGCAGCCAACGTGTTAACCTGCTAAATTCCAGATCTTCATTTGAGTGGACCATCAACTGCATTTAAAACATAAGCTTGGTAATCGAGCAGCACAATTTTAAAGTTTCTGCTAAATGCTCTCCGTCGTGAGGATTCCGCTCAAGATCCTGCCCTTCAGGACCCTGCCCTTCAGGACCCTGCCCTTCAGGACCCTGCCCTTCAGCGTATTGAGGAATTCGAGCCTCGGGAGGATAAGAATGAATCTTAGCATCACTGAACACAAAGAGGATGTTGTGCACGCATTCGGCTGTGTGTGTGTCAGGCAGGCAGCGCTCCTTGGTGGTATCTCGTCTCATTTTCTCACTATCAGATGCTGAGGTGCATCTGATAGTGAGAAAGTGTTTTCTGAAAGTGCTGGGCGTGGTTAAGAGGGTGTAATTATCTGCAAATTTGCACTGTGTACGTTATTGTAAGGCTTCGCATGGCATGAAGTATTCAGTTAAAGTTATTCAACAATTTGACAGAATTGTTCATGCCTATGTGTTCTTCGGTATGACCGTAGAGCGGTAGAAAATGCGGTAAAAAAGCTCGGCGCTGTTCATCTGAGCTACGGCATTATCTTGGATGGTAGGAGACTCGCGGCGTCGCATGTTCAAGTATGTTTCGTGGCCGTCGTGAGCATTTCTGTTACGTTCATTTACTTTTGAAAATATATTTTCTTTAGGTTGGAATTCTTCTCGCAAATCAGTGATTTTTTCGTGTAATGCTTGCCAAAATTCTATAATGCTTGCCAAAAGCTTTGTGTCTCAAGAGAGGTCTTTTATTATGCCAGCAATGGCTTGAAGTACTAAGATGCTTTCCATGGACGTACTCGTATTTGATGCAGAAGTGATCACACTGTTCAAACATGTGTCACATGTGTTCGTGTCAATTCGTGTCGCACGTCCCGAACCAAGTCTCGTCGTTCCTCACCCTGATAGAAACAGTGGTTGACGGTGTTATTCTTAACTTGCATTCTTTGGGGATACAGCACTCTCTAAAGAAAAATCCAACTGCCACCTTCATAAGTGACAGGAATCTTGAAATTGTAGTTGTTGTGCCAACGTTGCGTCAGCTCCGTAGCTCCGGGAACGGAATATTGTTTTCGCTTTCACTTTATCTCGTTATGAACGCCTCATGAGAGGGAGCTGACATATCCTCCAAACAAGCACCCACACAAATCAGATGATGTGCTCATAGCACTTCGTTCTTCTCTCGCCCCGTACTCGAGGGAGGAATTAAGGAGGGACGAGAAATGAAGGGGTTGTCTTGGAGCAACACTTAGCACTCGATGCTTCTGGAAATACGTTTGATTCGTAAGTTTTTATTGTTCGTGTTTTATATCAATTTATGGATTACTAATTAAGTTTTTCATAATACTGAGCTAGTAGGTATTTCAAGCAACTTGTTTCCATAGTTCAGCACTTTTTAATATCCTCTTAGATTCATCGCTACGAATCTAGCTCATTCTTACATTGTGTCTTAGCTCTTCGTGCTATTTTTGACAATTGACGGCGTATTTTCACATGATTGACGCGAAAATTTTCAGAATACGTCCTAATCATTTCTGGCAAATATTTTATGCACGGTTGTTTTCAATCGACATCGCTGTGGCGATATGTTTACAGCGGCTTCTACGTACTTGTCCCCGTTTCTGAGTAATGGTTTGGACATAATTCTGTGGGTTTGACACCATTTTTGCATAATGTTTGAGCGTGTTTGTACACTGTTTGTGCCCCCCGTCTGAGCAGATGCGGGGATGGAAGTGCTCGGGAGCGTTACTATGGAGACCATCGACAGCAGGGGGCGGCGGGCCTTGCTA
>VOMN01004580.1:0-37996 GCA_014899125.1 Orchestia grillus
CCACCCTACGAGAGGGCTCAACCCACCCTACGAGAGGGCTCAACCAGCCCCGGATGAGCAGCAGCAGAGAAGTCTGAGGAGAGCGGCGCCACCACTCGAGCTCGGCCGTAATCCTGAGTCGGGAGCGCTCGACCTCCCCTAATACGGAGCCACAGGAACAAATGCACAGCTTTAAGATGAAGTGAGTACGCACTCCGGCCTGGCCTGCAGCAGCTCTCCCCGCCTGCCACCTGCCACCGGACCGCACACATCCTCCCTCCCGCCTGCCACCGGACCGCACACATCCTCCCTCCCGCCTGCCACCAGACCGCACACAGCCTTTCTCCCGCCTGCCACCGGACAGGACAGCACGCAGCATCCTTCCTGCCTGCAGCCAAGGTGACGTCAAGATTGTCTTCTCAACTATATGAAGTTACCTGATGTTGGATAACACGAGACACGTTGGCGCGATCAAACTACATTCAGTTCAATAGTATAGCTTATATCGTGTGTATCTAAATTGTAATATAGATTCTAAGATTGTGTTTTTGTTCTCAGAATCCCGATACAAGGGGTCGAAGCGAATGAAGTTAAGAAAAATAACAAGACTCGTCCTTGTCCCATCAATACTGGCATAATATGCCACATCAGGGTACTTTACTTTTAGGTCGCCCTGTCTAACCCAGATTGTGTAGTTCTGAGAGAAGATTCCCGTTAGCATCCGCCATGTAAAATATAAACTATACCCGGGAGACGTACAATTCAGAGAGGATATCTTCAGAAGTCGCTGTAAACGCAGGAAAAGAGGCACCAAGTTCATCTTATCGTTGTTTTTGATCGGCTCGGTCGGAGATTTTTCTAAAATGCAACGGTGAAAAACCCACACCATGTAATCAACTCTGATATCGTTAACTCCGCACGCACCAAATATTACACTTTGAATAATGGCTCTTCTTAGACTTTGCTGAATCAACCTCACCATCATTTCGTTCGTAAAATTACCCCAATATCAGATGTAAGAAGTAGATGATGTCGAAAATACAGAACGCCGACTGAAATTTTGGGGGCCTGTGCGCTGCAACTTTGAAACGATGAAATCGTCATAAAAATTATCTTCAGAGGCTAATGCTCGCCTAATTCGCCCTTTGAGGTTTGCTCCATCCAATCGAGCAGCCGGCGCGGCAAAGGCGGAAATAACGACATGATATCCTACTGCATCAGGTCGCCGCCAAAGTAACGTCTCATTTTCTCCAATCGCGAGCGGCAGCATTTAATACTTCGATCGCGTTTCTCCATGTAGGAACAATTTCATGTCAACAAATATTTCCGTTTTTAATTGAAAATGAAAATTTTTGTTTTCACAAATTGGTTGTCCAATTTATTTTCATCTAATCTAAACTAGTATATTCGAGTAATGAACACAAATTGCATGAAAACTTAAAAATTTGACTCTATATATTTTTCTCCTTTGGTTAAGTTAGGTTAGATGATCGCGTGTACCACACACGGCGCACATCGCAGTCAAAGCGTTAAGAAGGGGTGCCTCTTCTTATGCAACCATGGGAAATCCTACCTTAATTTAATCTTATGAAAATATCGTTCATAATCCCAAGCTCTTCGTCTCATCTACCGATTATGAAAGATGTTTACTTCGAGTCTTATAAAAGCGTCGTAGAAGTACACACTTTTAATTCTTGCTGAGCGCCAATGGGAATCATGCAGTGGGCAAAAAAATGCCAGACGAGTATTTACATAAATTTTATTAATTCATCGAAGAGGTGGCGAAAAAGTTCGACTGTATGCCTACCCAGTACAGGAATAGGCCTGGTGTACAGCGGGGCACCACACCGACCTCGATGCAGCTGTAGTAGTTTTCATTGGTCGCACAAGGACGCACTCGGCGCTGAATTACCGGCCCACGCACTGTTCTGTATGGAAGTGGGAGCTATACTTAATGCCAAGTATGACTCGACAAAATTCAACATAGCCTCTCAATGTATTCTTTTCGAGCTCAGCAGGCCAGAGTGTTTGTCGTAAATAGGCTTTATAGAAGTGAACGTACAACGAAACGAAAAAAACTGGTCCATTTTTGCACGAGAACGCAAGTTCCGAGCCCCCAAATATCAATCACGCACAGGCACCCGAATAAGAGTTAGAAGAAAAGGGAATAAGAGAAAACAAAGCGCAGCAAATATTACTGCCACCGGTGATGGAAATCTTCAAATTACTCTGCGTCTTAGCTACGCTCCGAGTAATCGAAGGTGATAAAATTTCATTACAAACCCTTGCCGCAACAAAATCTCAAGTTCCATTCAACGCATATCTGCTCGAAGACGAAACAAAAGCGACCGTTTTCAACCGAACTTCGGATAAAGAAGTAACGGAAGACAGTGTTCCCTTACGCAAAGAACACCGCCACAGAATATTATCTCCGCTTCTATAGTGCGGCGATACGCAAGAGAACGGCAGAAATTCGGGGGCATCTGAGGATAAAAATGTTACGCGGTTCAGGAGCTCAAGTGAATTATTATTTCCATAAGCGCCTCCGCATGATCCTCACAATCTCGGATGAAACCCAAGGTCGGCGATCGAAAAAAAAGTCCCAAGACTTAGCGCCGTTTTTTCGGGAAAGCCGTATTGAGTCTCCAAAATGGACTGGAAGGCAAACTGGCGGACGCCTCTAAAGGATTATTGAAGAGTCGATGCGGCAGGTGAGCAAGAACTTGACCGCAACCTGCCGGGCAAAGAGCAAAAAATAAAAAATGCCTGGAGTAAATTTAAGAGACCCTAGTACAATGGAGGGTTACTACAGGCGGACACTTATTTTTACTCTTTTCCAGTGACATATGTTCGTGGTTTATTGATTATTCTTCCATAAATTCGATAGTATCAATAAATTTTTTCTGTAACTTACCACTGAGATGATAGACGAACCCAGGATAATTTACGAGCCTCAGTAGATCATGCATATACAAAAACAGCGAAACCACTGAGCAAACACCTACGTATAATAAGTTCTCAAGATGCAGCTCTTACAGTTGAAAGAAACGAAACATTTTTCACATAGCTTAAGCGATACGGATACAACGCGTTCAAAAACTAGCGAAAAACCGCGCAAGTTTTAGTTGCATCATCACACAACACTAACTCAATTCGTGGCCAGTGATCAGATCCAGTCGTACAGCGCACTCCGACAACTGCCTCTGAAACAGTAGATAATTAGCAAGTTCGCTCGATAACGGCCACTCAGTTTCGACGCGCGGGTCTCCTTTACCACTCATGTCACAGCACCATTAACAATTAGGGAAGGACAAGGACAGCAATTAGCGTTCGGGACGCTTATGGGACTTGAAACTCCAGACTGCGGAGTTCGAGTCGACACTCCACGCCTCCTGCCGTTACAGGCGGCTAGCACACCGAATGCTCTCCATAGCTCAGGGTTCACCGACCAGGGATGCTCGCACCCTATCAAGGCGCGTGACAGCGTTTCAGGGGTACGAGAAGTTTAAAACACATTCCAGAAAATCAAATGAATTTCTCTTTAGCTGATCAAATTGGACATAAACAGGCCTCCTTTACAATTACGTGGGTATACATTTTTAAGGGAGTTCGAGGTTCCAGTAAAATTTTCTTACGGGTGCAGGCATAAAGAAGTTGGGTACTCCTGCTTCAGTTCTTTTGATATAATATTGTCTGTCTATTACACAGTTTCTAGTAGACGCACCCCGTCAAAAATGGCGGGACAATTTATGTTAAATTCTTAAGATGCCCTCTTATTTACGGTAACTCTGACATGAAATCACGTTATTTACAGTTTCACTGATACGGACTGCCTTCTCTGACAGTCTCGCGTTCAGGAATACGGACCCGGGAATTTTCACACGTCTAAATCCTTAAAGGGCGGGACAGACGGACCAACCAAGCAAGCTAAAGCTGTGTATTAGTATACAGGGGGACCATACTGAGTAACGAGGACGTACTCGATGAGAGAGCTACTGAACAACACATTGCACAGGAACAAGGAACGAAAACGACTGCGCTCGAGCTGGAATGACACGCCGAGTGATTCAATAACCGTAAGCGTCTGCAGAGGCAAGAGGCAGATCAATCGAAGTACAGACGGGATCAATGGAACAAGACCAACGCAACTCGATTTCTAAAATCCCCTCAATAAATTTTACAGCCAGAACCGCCGAGTGCAACAGGAGCTCCACATCCGTTCACGACGTTAGCCAGAAAAGAGATAAAGCGTCATTGCATGTACTCCTTAACAAATAAAAAAAACTGGGAATAACACTAAAAGAACGCGAAGCATCAAAGATACGCTGTATGGTAATCATTTTCAAATCATTTTTTTAGGTAGGGTTCATGCAACTATCCCTGATAGGCCTCCCTTGCCTCACTACCATCAGACGGCAGAGGGAAACGGTCTCATTCAACAGCTTGCAGATATGCGAAGGGACACCATGCGCACAAACCGGCGGCACTCCAGTGGGGCCAGGGCATGGAGGCCCTAACATTTCCAAGATATTCAAGCATCATGAAGTTAAATGTGGAAGATTTGAGCGGACCTTATTGGAAAGAAGTGCTTCATTGAAGTCAGTCGGGTGAGGAGGAGCATCGCACACTGAACCAAAGACAGAGGCCTCAGCAGAGCATAACACAAAAAGCAGACGACCCCAGCAAAATCTATGCCGCTTAGGAAGAGGTGGGGGACCGGGGACCACCTCTATTTACCCGCACCAAACACGAGACCTCTAATGGAAACATCGGGGAGCTATAGACAGACAGCGTGGCACCAGGGCTTACCTCAACCTAGCCGGGCTTCCAGACCGGTGCGCTACACCAGGGGAAAAATGTGCATCTACGAGGATGGGAAAAGTTGAAAATAAATTCAGTATTTCTGGAATATGTACTATATCGTGTTACGCCAAGTTTGCATGAGTGTTTTGTGTGTAATAATTTATCTACGCAATGATGTAATTGAATAGACATTTTAAGGTTAAGATTTTGTGGAACGTATTCTTAGTTAGCGAGACCACGTCAGAGAAGGGAGTCAGCGATACAGGAAATTAAATTATTTCACGTGAGCATAATAGTCATTTTTGATGGCATGGGATGCCAGTCTATTCTAATTCACCTACAGGTACATCTATTTCATGTCAGCATCTTAAAACATTAGGAGAAAACTACCGGGTACAGATTCTCAGGTACGTGTTCCTCATTACCAAGGACCATGTCGGAGAAGGCAGTCCGTATCAGTGATACGGAAAATTATAAAATTTCACAAGAGATTTACGGTAAAAAAAGGGTATAATAAAGAATCACCATTTTCGGCGGAACGCGTGCACTAGTTATGAAATGATTTATCTTAGTAGGACCTGTCGTTCCCTCAGATCAATATACTACGAAGGATACCCGTTCGCTGAGCGCAGACGGCACTTTGGTCATAGCAGTGTGTACTTCGGTTTATCATCGTGAAGCTCACTATCTTGTTATTGAGTCAGCTCGATGTATTAAGCACTACCGATTCTCGTACCGTCTTAATAAGCAATCGCATACAAATTCTATGCACTTAAATATTTCTATTAGAAGATTTAAATTGGCTTTCGCATCAAATACGAATAACATTGGAGGCAAGATTTTTTTTAAATACAAACTTCTTGGGCACAGAAGAAATACATTAGAATGGAATATCATGGGCCTAAATCCAAGTCAAGGATTATCGAGGAAAATTAGAAAACTACATTTCTATTTATTTTCAAGGAATCCGTAGACTTACGTCCAACACACGATATCTCAATTAAAATGCATGACACTCAGGTTCAATGAAGAAGAGAGTAGTTTTTAAGAAAATTTTCATAAGTTGAAATTTATTACTATTCCAAAACTTTCGAGTAGTTAAACTTTACTCGTCATCAGGGGAATGAAATTTTAAAACGCAGGACCACTCAACATGGAAGCCATCCTCCATTTACAAAAACAGAAAGTGTCCAATGTAAACATCTCCTAAGTTATTGGTCAGTGCGAAGATAAGCTTCTGGGAACTGACTACACGATGCATGTACAAAAAGACATACAATTAGAACAACACAAAGAGTCACGCCATTAACGGTGGGAAGCTCTTACAGAGCATTCTGTTGCTCCTCTTCATTGCCTCGCATGAACAACAAGAAATGGGCAAATGAATGGTAAAATAAACATTAAATTGAAACCTAAAATCTTAAACCGAAATTCCACGTAAATTTTTCCAACACGCGCGGTAGAGCATGCAATCAGACGACCCAGATTATTTCGTCGCTCACGACACGCTACCTGCCATCTCGCCAGCAACGCGACCATCCCAGGGGACCAGACTGTTCGGGGTGCGTGTGAAACAAATGGAAGCCGGGATAACGGAAGCAAGGAACTCTTAAAAGGATGCAATGGGGACATATTGATGGCCAGAGGCAGCGTTGCGACAGAAAGCTGCATTTTTTCGCTGTAGTACGTAAAAGGCGTGGGATGAAAGTGGAAAATAAAGTCAGTTAATCTAGATGTACGGATGGGTCAAAGTGATATGTTTCGAAAGCTCAAATCATCAATTCCAATATAATGATTAGAAATGGTTTAGAATATATTCTTCTCATTCTAATTCATTCATCTTACAAGAAAACATCAGGTACAGTGTTCGACCACGCAACGATTTTTTAATTCCATTTTGGTGATTTAGACGCATGGTCATATTGATCAATCAGTCCTTTTTGCGGTTAAACGAAGTCAAAACAGAATCAAAGCGAACAGTTCGAGCAGAGAAGCCTCCTATTTGCCTGATGCAGTGTTTCCGGTTGGAACGTTACCTTTAACACTTTAAGCGCGACGTGGCCATATGTGGTCACGCGATCATCTAACCTAACCTAACGTAACCAAAGGGCCAACACATAGGAATACAAATTTGTAAGTGTTCATGAAATTTGTGTTCATTATTTGAATAAGCTAGTTTAGATTAGAAGGAAAATGAATAGCCTAACCAAATTTGTGAAAACAAAATCCTTCATTTTTACATCCGCAACGGAAATAATTGCCAACATGAAATTTTACCTGTGTGGAGAACCGCACTTAAAGTGTTAAATGGCCTGCATTGTAGAGCGAGACCATAAAAGTCGCAATGTACAAGCGCACTAACTTGATCAATGCTGAGCGCACTTAAAGTGGAAATCAACGAGGACAATCGGGAAAGTTAAGATGATTATGCAAATGAAAATGGGATTTTTGTGTGATTTTGCTGTTAAGAATCGGCATTTACTTCCACACAAAAAGTGAAGACGTATACGCATTAGGTGCTCACGAAACCGAAAAAGCAGCTATATTAAAGAGTAGGTATAAAAGACCTTACAACTTTCTATCCGTAACAAGGAGATATTTCATCGAAGCGGTTGTAAGTTATCTGTGGGGAGAAGACTAGCGGTGAACGTAACTGAAGAACAATGAGTTGAGTGGACTCAAAGCAAAACATCGAAAACAAACATGTGCAGTTGTGTCGGGCACGATAGAGCAGCGGGATAATTCCTGAACTCGAGCATCGGAGACCAGACATAATTATGCAAAATGGGGGTGAGAAGGCATTTTGTCTTCTCATAGAAGTTCTCGTTAGTGGCTAACTTCGAAGCTGAGTGAACTATTTCATGAAAGCAAAGGCAAAATTGATTGAAAATTAGCTGAGAAGTAGAGTTCCGACGCTCCCGGCGGGCAAAACAACAGGAGCCGTTCTGAACTCAAGAGCCCGTGAATTCTGTTTCTAGCGGCAAAGGGAAGTTTTGCAGGTAAAATTCATACAACGATAGCAACAAAATCAAAGGCAAAGTAAAGAAAGTTCAAAGAATCAACTGCACTTTGAAAATGTATTAAAAAAGGTAATTGTCTAAATTATGGAATGCCTCATTTAAAATTTAACTCTCAATTAAGAGATGAATCCATACAATTAATTTGAAATTCAGAATTTCAGCTGGTCAATTAAAAGAGGAATCCGTATAATACTTCAGAACGAATAACTTTAGTATGAATTAATTAAGAATTCCGTACAATAAACTTAAATTTAGAAATGTGAGTTGGTGGGTTAAAATAGGAATTTGGAAATATCAGTCGCAACGTAAACGTGATTGGAAGGAAGGGCCGGACGTCACGCTCAGCATTTCTCCCTATCCTGCTGCACCAGTGCCCGGTATAGGAAGGAACCACGGAGAAATCGATAAGGCAGCGAATTGGAGTACGCCCAAGCCCATCTGCTCAGCGGGCCGAGATAAGTTCACGGTGATTTCGAGAAATGGAGACAATTGTGAGAAGCGATTGGGAAGAAAGATTCATTAAGCAGATTAAGACGAGGTTACGGCGAGGTGATATGCCCTCATGCATTCGAACGTTCTCACGGAGGGAGGTGCCGAAGAGAAAGGAATCTCCAGGCGAGGGACATAGTGATACGTTTGCATTGAGTACCCTCGTCGAGAAACACAATCCTCCCATAACGGACTGCATCCAGTGCAATGCTTTGGTTAAAGTTCACTCCAAAGAACACATAACCTTGAACACAGCTCACGTGTATTTGGAGATGAGCACTGGAAGACTCTGTTCACCTTCCGAGTATTTTTAAAGCTCACTGAAGGAAGAGCAGGAATACTAGTACTCGTAGTAGTATAGATTGCAGCGCTTCAGTTACTCTATGTCGTGCCGAAAGAGAACAACCCATATAATTAGTATGGTCTACAGAGAATGGGGAATGTATGCACGAGGTATGTTCCCACACAGGATCCCAGCGCATAGAAGCAGCAAGGTGAGAGTGAAGGAGGAGAAAAGGAAAAAAAGACAGCGTTAAAGGTGTGAGAATTGAAAGAAGCAAATTGGGCATGATAGATGGAACTCCTGAATTACTGGGGGTAACTTGACAGTGTTCCCCTCGAAAAGGCAGTCCTCATAGCACACGATAGGCACACCCAACTGACGTACGCCTATAACCTATCCTAGGAGGCCCTCACGAGGGCGCCGAAGGAAGAAGCGAGTCAGGAGCTGGGACAGACTCCTTTTGGTAGGGCACCCCTTACCCCCTTTGTTATCACTGGCATTGCAAAATGACGTGGCCGTGCAGGCATGCTATTTTAAGCGACGCAATCCTGCACCGTGGGATCGATTTGCGCGATATGATTGGAATGCAATATCTTGACCCTTTTAACGCCCACATTCTTTTTGCAGCAAGACTGCAATTTTCGATCGTTGTACGGAAAGCTATCAAAGATCATTTGAAACGTTCCAATATTGTACCTATCATTGGTTCTTTAATGGTTAACTTGAAAAACTAGTACTAGTCCGTATATACTAACTACATGCATTTGAATTGTAAGGTAATTCTGTATTCCAGATAGAGTTTTATCATTGGAAGGCAACGAAATAAGTGTTATTTTAATAAATCTAGCATTTGCACTGTGCCTACATGCATTACATACTGTACGAAAAAACCTTACTTCAAACAAAATAACAAAATTTGCCCCAAATACTTGAACTGGAACATGAAACTGTATCCTGAAATATATTATAATATTCATATTTTTTGTCAGTCAAGATAAAATAAAATTATAAACTACTGATCTGAAGAAAGGAGGAAAGACAATTATTTATAAAAACCAATTTACGTCTCAGATAGCACAGAATTCAACCTAAAAACTAGTAAAATAACACATGAGAAATTTCTTATTTCTCTATATTTTGGTCACTTTGTATTCTAAAATTCATGTCATGGGCAAATATTATCTTCCGGTTTTTCAAAAAGTTCTACCGTGCTGTATGTATGTATTCACACGTACTTTGATGTAATAAAAAGTTAAATGCTGAGTGACACCCATGCGCGTATCAATCTTATGGAGCGTGTGACCAGCAGCAGGTCAAGCTGCAGTCGGTGTGTATAGTGTAGAAAAGTAATATTATTTCTGTATCGAACGAATTGTTATGAACCATTGTAATCTGAGTTTCTTGCACGCTGAAAAAGTAACAGTTATAGACTGCAATTTTTTCATAATTGAAAAATTTATTAATATATGCATTTTTTCCTACCATCCTATACTCTATTTTACTTCTTGTTTCATTAAATTATTCATTAATGTCCGTGAAATCTGTTATTAAAATTTATGCAAACGAGCACAAATATTGACGTACGTATACTATCGCATGTACTAGCGTAATGATTATAGCACTATTTGTGCGATAAATATCACTATGGTACATGATATTCAACGTGGAACAAAAAAATATTGCACAGTTATTTTACTGTCGGATTTATACCTACCAGTGTATTCCTCGTACTGTATGTTTGTCAATGTAAAAGATTTTTTAGGACGACTGCGTTTTTGACGTCATACGAGAGTTCAAATGTAGAATATCAGGTGACAAAATATTTGCGTTAACGATAAGCCCTCGGTATCAGTCTGTGCGAAGACCCATGTTTAGATAGTGTGTTGCGTTGCGATGTAATCAAGCGATATTAATCACGTCGTCGACGGCATAGAACTTGAATAGAAACCCAAGAATAGACCACTCGGCTCGTTCCTGTTGCCATTTGCTAGTATATTCTTCCAGTATATTACACCCAGAACAGATTTCCGCAAAAAGCTTGGCTGATATCACTGTGAACAGTAGTTACATGAAATATCAACTCTATTTCTCCTAGACAATAGGGCTCAGAATCGCACTCGTTTTGGTATAAAACGGCACATGAATACTTATGATAACGTGTTTGTTCTTAAGTGTTATTCACCATATCATACGGACAAGACGCACGCAAAACAGCGCAGTCAGCGAGACCTTAAGGGCGTAAATAGAATACGTTGTAACCCAAAGAGAAATTTACGACGAAAGCCACGAGCGCACCTCTGTCTCCAATCGTCAGGTAGCGCTCTCCGAAGAGCGATTCCAGCGACATCACATCCTCTGTTACCTCTCCAGCACGTTCAGGCGCAATCCCAAAAATATCGATTATTTATCCACCAATAGTTCTCAACCCCAGATCCGCGGTGGTCTAGAAGATCGCGAAGGGGTTTCGGGGGAACCGTAAAGGGGTCACAATATCCCATTGATGATTGTACTGTTCCGCTTATTTATAATGAACTCAGGTTTGAGTCGCACAGCCACCGTACCTATTAACATGTTACCCGTTGTTGAACAGCGAGTCATTTAAACCGTGCAAAGAAATCACCGCTTTAAAAAGTGGAAAAGTTTCAGGGAACGAATGGAACGGATCTCTTTCAACTCACTGAAGGAAAAAATTTAGATTGTGGTCTTCATATGATTTTTCAAAAAATGAGATTCTGAACAAAACTTGTTTCTGTAGAATTTCGAACGGACTCGGCTCGCCCAATTTTTTTGGGCTACTTAGTACGATTGGGTTAGTTTTATTAGATGCGTTTTGGAAAACCCCTGGAAATGTATTTTACTTTTTTTTATTTTTTAAATTCATCACAACTATTCATAGTTTTCCTTCAATAACTTTTCAAACGTGAAAAATAAGCTCTTACAGTGTTCGCGCATTGAAATTGTGCCGATTGAGCTTGGTTTAGTTACTGGAAGCCAAAAACACTCGGTTCAAAATCAAAGAATACCATTTTTCAGCATTGAAAAAATCACCGCTATGGAGCTCCATATAAATTATCTACGAAAAATACAATTTAAACAATGAAGCAACAAATCAGAATGGTACAAAGTGCTATGACTTCTGTACTACACTCGGGTTGGGGAGTGATGGTGGGCACCTGAAGCGGGACCGTGGACCGAACAAAATTGAGACGAGCGTAAGCTCCTTCCCAGCCCATGAACTCGGGTGTAGTGCTGCAGTCACAGCATTGAGCCATTTTAAATGGAGTTTGCACGTAAATCATATGTAGCTCAATCAAAACACTACTTCTTTTATCGTACATAGCGCAGTCCTGTTTAGCAGGTCCAGTTTTCGAATTGACGTATCAAAAAGTATCCATCAGGCGCCTTGCAATAAAAATGTTCAAACATTTGAACGAAGCTCCACCTGACAGTCCATAGAAAAAATGCCTTGCCGGAATGGATCACTTTGTCTAGCTCGCAAACGTCGGTCCGCCTTTCACAGACACATCTGGATGAGTCGGCGCTCCAAAAGTCGGTCCGCCTTTCACAGAGACATCTGGATGAGTCGGTACTCCAAAACCACTCAACAGGGCCATCTAGCACACGAGGGAACTAAGGAAATAAGGAAACGGAGAAATTTCCTTATAGATTACGGAGTGCAACCTCCGACTATTCCTTTGAGTCTGACTCCAAACCGCGTTTCGTGGCGATTGATAATACAAAATAATGTTTTCGGTAATAATTTCCTCATTCATTCTTAGGCTGAACAATCGTGACGCGTAAAGTCGAAATGCTTTCAATCAAGACCACTTAGCAATAAAAAGGTATGTGAAAAACAACATAAGAGCGATGGCGTTAAAACTGGAGCTCGCTAAACGACACGAAGGCTGGCTGCTACTACCTCGAAAAATGAAAATAATAAGATATATAAGACACGCAGAAATGATAACTCGCAACAATATCGAAGAATAGATATAGTAGGCCGCAGCAGGGAGCTTAGCGTGTCTCTGAAGAAGTCCACATGGTCCATTAAGAGGCGCGCTAAATGACAGAAGAGCGTTCCCAAGCATCCTCGTGGAAAGCTCTGGAATTGAAACGATCCCCAGAGGGGCGCTTAATCTTCAAAATGAGCTCAAAAGCACACGGAATTTCGTGAGCGTGAAACTGTCAATCATTGAGATAAAATTCCACATTTATCGAAACGACGAAAAACTGGTATAAATACACAAACGTAAACGACAATCTTGCTAGCAATAAAGTTTGATGAATGCCCAAAAGAGAAAATTTCCATGTCACCTTCCAATGGTTGCTTAAGTTGTCTAATATTATGGGACAACACTGAAGATATGATTTTCATCATTAATTCAAATATGATTTCGATGCATCTGCATAGTGGTTCTCGAGTAAACACTGATATACAACATAAGTGGTGGTAGTGGTCATAGCAGCGTTTCAGTAACTCAGACTATCTCGAACCGAAAGAGTAGGGATCATTTAGTATGGACGTAGAACGAGGAATCGATGCATAAGGTGTGTTCCCATCCAAGATCCCCTGCCCATAGAAACAGCAAGTTAAGATGGAAGAGGAAGAAAAACAAATAAGAAATAGCGAAGAAGAAATGAAAACGGAAAGAAGCAAAGAAGGCACGAAAGATAGAAGTCCCGAAGGCCTATCTAAAGCTGAGGTAGCCTAACAGTGCTCCCCAGAGGGCAATAGTCCGAGCCGTGTATACAACATAAAAGGCAGTACATTTTTTTTCGTTGTCACAGAGACGGCAGCCCTATTGGAAACAAACATTTCTTAAAAATCTGAGCCCATATAATTTTTGTCTCAAAGTCTCAGACAGTTCATTCCGAACCGCAACTACATGTGATTTTATTGTTTTTCTAACCCGGTGAATATTTCATGATTTTTTCCAGCTCCATGGCCAGTTTGGCGTCAAAATGATCGATCACTCACTTATTCACTTCATAAATTTTTACTGAACACGAGAAAGGGAAATATAACACATAAGCTTAATAGCTTTGCCACGGTTGATTCTCTACGTCTACGGGGTACAAATGATCGAGCGAATTTTATCAATCTTCCTGGGCCTCAAAAGAGGGGTGCTTTTCGGGGCTAAAAATATATTTGAAGATCTTTTCTAGGAAATATGGCGGCAAAAAATGCATAGAATAGATGTTAATGAACAGATTCATTTAGGGCGATGCTTCACCGAATGATCTTCATGTTTTTATCGTACAACGAACTTTCAGAGATAATATCGAAATTCTGGTCACTCACTCGAATGGTTCTACACGTTGTTTTTGAAAATACATTTCCTTAATACAATAAGACCTACAAAAAAAAGTTAACCGATCTTAACCGCCGTTCCCACTATACCACTTACATGCTAAGGATAACATACCTTAGTTCTACTTGTGCAAACACTCAATTCTTCCATCACAAGTGCTTGAAGACGACCAATTCCAACTTGAAAAATATTTTACCTGTAGGAGAAATAAAAACTGTCCCGAAAGCCTGTCTATAGCAGTGGTAAACTAACAGTGCGCCCCTGGGGTCGCCAGTTCTCATAGCATAAATAGGATAGGCAAATCTAACTAGGAAAACCCTACTGCCCATCTCATGCCTCTGGCAGGTGCATAACGTATGTTAAATCACAATCTCCTCTTCTAAAAAGTCAGAAATTATTTAGTTTGAACTCATAAGCGTCAATATCTGTGCTTTTTAGCGACTCATGGATCAGTGTGTGATACGGGTTGTTGGTGCCACCATAGATTGTGTTACAAAACTTCATGGATAAAAAAGTACAAAGATGTCTTCCACTATAAAATCCTTCATATAGTGTGTGAAAAATAATCGACAGGACATTGAATAGATAATAGTGAAGAAATAACTATTATGATACAAAAATGAAAAACGCTTCTCAATTAAGGAAACTTCTGCCTTTAAATCAAAAACAAAACTGGCAAACAAGTTTCTGTACCAGGGGAACTATGAAGTTTCCAGATCGTTGAACGTAGAGAAGGCTCATTTAATAAGCGGCTTGACAGGAAAAACGAATTTTTTTTGATAGGAAAGGTTCGCCAAAGATGGGTCTTCTACCTTATTGTATGAAAGTTCTCGAGTGGCTCTAGCAAGTTTCCTGGACAAATGTAACTCTATCTGAAAGTAGTGCACTAAAACTGATCGTAGAGAAGTGAGAGGTAAACGTTCTAGTACGAGACTGAAATCTTCATACCTAAAGAGTGACAGGAGGACGAGTAGATGATAACAGCAAAAACTCAAATTCAAGTATCAAAATGCATCATATGAGAGACGTTGAAGTTGCTCTCGTGAACGTAAGGCTCAACAAATAACAATTTACCGGTTGTACAAGAAGGGAGGGGGGAGGGGGCAATGAGTAAAGTACCCCTTCACAAAATTGCGATAATACTACACATGGTAAAAAGATCAGGTTCATTTAAAATGAAAGAGATAAAGTTTTTTTATTGCGTCAGTACCATCATTAAATTTTAAAGGGGTACCTTACTTTTTGCATACCCTGTATTACGAGCTGTTATAAAACACTTCAGAACTCGTTGTCCAAGTTTGTGCGCTAATTTATATTTTGTACATGATGCCACCTTGCATTGAATATATTCTTTTTTACATCTTCTTTGCACATTCTCATTTGTATTGTTCTTTCTGTTTTTTGTATCGCTCCTAATCTGTCTTACATTGTTACATTCCCGTGATTCATTTCACAAAATACAAACCTGAATTACAATTACGCTGAGAAATTTTGTGCCGCTGCATAACGTACACGGCTTCACGCTGGAAAACCATACCTTGCAAAACTCGACACTTAACGTACATTAGCTTCGGGAAGTCCATGTCACTGAAGTCCAGCGTGTACTACGGTTATTTTGCACCAGGCAGCGGACTATTGAACGTTAATTCACGTAAGCACGCAGTAGGTACGGAGGACAAGCCCAGTCAGCCTGCTGGGCCCACGCTCCTCCTGTTCGAAGCTCGGGAATTCTCTCTATCTCACGAGGAGTTATGAGATTACCGTGCAGCTTCTATTGCCTATTAGACAATATGCAGGAAGATGCTTAATTAATTTGGAGCTTGTTCTAACTTTGAAGTCAAAGCTATAAAAAAATAACTCTCATTAAACATACCGTGTTTTAGTAATGGATTATAGTCCTAAAGCAGCAACATGTATCTGAAGTAACTCAAACGTCACCATTAAGCCCTACCATCACGAAGTGCCGTGCTCACAAGACTCCCTACGGTAAGAGGAATAGCTCGGTTCCATAACAGCTCACTCGTACAAACAACTCTTATTTGTTAAGGTCACAAACAGGGTAATTGCTCGAATTGTCAATCAACGAAAAAACTGCTGTCCGAACGACAATCCACGACTATAATATTGCAGCGCAAATAAATATAAAAATGCGCAGAAACTTTCTCTCTCTTGCGCGCGCGTCTCTCTTTCGCTCACTCTGGAAGGGCCAGAACTCTTCCTTTAAAGACTGAATGACATTACAAGGGAGCAGCGCCGGAAGCGCCTGATACACCAAGTCACTCAGGAACGCAGCTTCTATAGCATCAATGATGAGGGGGGCTCGCCTCGCCTCGATGTCGGCTCTCCAAATGCAAGGATATCCTTCAATTCTAAAAGAAGGCCTGTTTACAATGGACGGACGAGCACGGCATCGCGGTCTCTGCCAGTTCCACCATAAAAGAGATTGTCTAAGAGAGGATGAGATGAACAGGAGCAGAAAAATATGCCAGACGCAGTTTTAACTCGGTAATGTAGCAATGCTAATCATACGTAACTTCAGAACATGACGCGTGGTCAAAGTGTCAGAAAAAAATTACAGCCCATTCTGGAATGGGAATAGACGCGATATCAACTCAGTGATATAATCTTGAACACACGGTGACAAGATAGAGCTGTACGGTAACTATGCACGCGTCATCACCCGGTAGATAGCCATAGTCGAGTCAGACTGTTTTCCAAATATCTGTTTATTTATATACTGCTAAAAATCTGAGTTTGTGGATTGTTTCTCCCTTTGTTTGCATAAAGTGGCGTTTACGTACTGCAATATACGGAAATTGCGGCCAAATTTTCACAGGATTTACGACTCCTCTTGCAATTTATTTATACAAACGACCTAGAGGGCTGAAGACGCCCAGTTGGTCGAACTACCCAACAGTGACTTAAAGGTTCACAGGGGGCCCACAACAGTTCGATTTTCAAGGGGAAGACTTCACGACGTAAGTTGAGCAGAGTTGAGCAGAAGTGTATGGCAGTTCAAGCTGTTTTACTCGACAGAGCAACAGAGTGTAGCTTTTCTACTTTTTGGAAAGTAGACTTTTTAATCTAGGCGATATGGTAGGACTTTATTCCGTATCAAATTGGAAAGAAGATCTTCTGACTTTTAACACCTGATCAAGTTTTACAACACCTTATTTTCCAAATTAATTTGAACTTGCATCAACGAGCTTCAATTTTGCTAAAAACTGGTCACGGATTATTCTGAATTAGTTCAAATCAAATTCAGTTCTAGTTTATTTTCAGATCAAGATTTGCACATTAAAACGCTTTCTGAGAGCCCTAAATAGTTAAACAATGCCGAAAGAAGCATGAGAGTCCTATCTACATATATTCCAAATATTACGTACGTCATAAGGTGGGCGGGAGTAAGTCAACTCAGAGGAAACTAACGGCTATAGTGTCCCTGACACGCTTCACTTTGCGTGTTTTAGGAATTAATTTAGAATCACGATCCAAAGTTTTAACGCGACTTGCACACGTAATATTTAGATTGTAGTCGTGCAAATTTCAATTAGAAGTTCCATCGAGACTTTCATGTTTCAATTTTAAAGTTGTAATTTTACTAATTGAAAAACCGAAAGGTATATACTTTGTATGTAACTGATTTCGGAATAAACTATTTTTCTTTTCTTTCCTGTGGAACGACCAGAGGACAAAGACAAAGGTTCCACCATCCTTCAGGCGGATATGAAGAGGTAACCTTTTAATTTAAAAAAATGAAAAAAGCAAAGAATATTTCATAATTATTCAAGTAAACTTCAACGTAACTGGAAAAATCTCTTTAATATTACAATGTCAATGCCTTAATGAGCGAAAAAAAGACATTAACACACACGAAAATCTGCTGTCTGACAAACGGTTCAATAATTCCAAGATTAAATTATCAGTTAGTTTAAAGCTCCCAAGCCACGTGGGATGCGACCTCAGGAGACCTAAAAGAATGGACCATTTAGTATGGACTTCAGAAAATGTAAATCGAATGGACAGGCGAGTTCCGACGCAAGATTCCCTGTGGGTAGAAACAAATTAAAAAAGAAAAGGAAGAAGAGGTAAGGATTTATCAGCGAAGAAAGCGCAAAAATGGAAAGAAGCAAAGAAGGCACGAAAGGTAGAAGTCCCGAAGGCCTAGCTAGAGCTGAAGTAAGCAAACATTGTCCTCCTGGGGACACCATTCACCAAGGCATAGGATAGACAAAGCTAACTAACCTAACCCTATTGCCTATCCTATGCCCACCGGCGGGATAATTCTAGGAATCAAATTCCAACGAGAGCGATAATTTGAAGCCAAGTAAACCTCGCGTTATCGCTTACCGCAGTTCAATGTGATCCCATCACACACAAGGTTTCCCTTGATGCACGTCAGCAACTTCCCCTCGACGCAAAATGTTCTCGTAGTGTAATTACGGCCGCTGTACGGCCTCAAGCCAATTATTCAAGCTGAAGCAGCTTCTTGTTTAGCAATCCGAAACTCAAACGCAGCGGCGTCAAAAACTACGACTTATTTAATTC
Source organism: Orchestia grillus (assembly GCA_014899125.1). Taxonomy (NCBI): domain Eukaryota; kingdom Metazoa; phylum Arthropoda; class Malacostraca; order Amphipoda; family Talitridae; genus Orchestia; species Orchestia grillus. The sequence goes on from VOMN01004580.1 coordinate 18,435, forward strand.
GTATTGCAAGATCTGAATGCTTCGTACGACGGTGAATGCAATCTTTAACGATATGCTCATGTTGAAGCAAATCTTGGAGTGTAGAAAGTCGAACCAATTGAAAATGTGAAAAAGTGGGGGGGGGGACTTGCAATCCCATCCTGAGTGGGGGACTCGCAATCCCATCCTGAGTGGGGGACTTGCAATCCCAGCCTGAGTGGGGGACTTGCAATCCCAGCCTAAGTGGGGAACTTGCAATCCCATCCTGACTGGGAGACCTGCAATCCCATCCTGACTGGGGGACCTGCAATCCCCATCCTGAGTGGGGGACCTGCAATCCCATCATGAGTGGGGAGTTGCAATCATAAGTGGAGGTTGCAATATAATTTCTCACTCTCGCACAAAGTCCAAAAATTAGACGCAAGACCCTTGCAGCAGCTTGGCAGCGTTCACTCAGCGTACATAACACAGCGTGATCTAGTATAGAAATATGCAAGCAGTATATTTTGAAATTAGCTTCATGTTGATTTTATTGCAAACGCAAAATATTTGAAGGGTAAACTTTTTCTGATAGCTTTTGATTGTCCCATGGTCGAACTGCTCCTCTATATAAAAATATAAGTTTCAAGTGTTGCACTGTTTGTGCTTCATGTTTTACAATGCTTCAACGCATATTACATTCGTTTACAGAGTTAATAACTGTGCAAATAATTTGGTGATAAAACATGCATGCATTTCGTACAAAAGTATACCATTACCTGATCATTAAGCAATTTAGACTTGGAGCACAACTGATCTAAAAAAACCGATACCAAGACAGCCAGTACGACACAAGTCGTATCTCTACACACTCATGGCTCTACACATTCGGCAACCTAAGAAGCGGCCGAGCTGAGCGGTGACTTCCGCATTTTGGCTCAGAAGCGGCGCATGTGCGGCTGGGTTTCCTCATGAAGGCCTAACAAAGGCCATTCGCAGACTAGAGCTCCGCACGACCGAGTTCCCAGGAGCAGCACTTAGGCTCGTGAAGGCGAGGTGGCGCCCCAGAGCGCGATCGAAGATGTGGGCAAACGGGCGACTGCTTAAGTGGCCGAGCGATATTGGAGTGCGGCGGCGAGGTGTGGGGTCTCTCGGCGGCAACGATACCATTCAAAAACTGGGGAGCGTAAAAGGATATGCAATCTCGAAAGCTACGAGCGGATTACAACAACGGGGCACCAACGCTTTGATTAATGAGTGCCACAAACGCGCGCAAGAAAGGGGAGTCGACGTACACTGAAGAGGGTCCTAGAACCGACGAAGAAATGAAGGGTCGACAAGGAAATCAGGCGAAGTTGAAGTTGGAATAGAGAACTAGACGCATAAAATAAGTCAACACAAGTCCTGAGGTACCGGACTGCAACGATAGCGATGGTCGTCAAAGTAAATAAATTTTAGTAGAGCGAGACTATCAGTTTCGTGCGATGATGCTATTTTCCAGGAGTAGAACGACCCTCTTCATCCAATCTACGGATGCAATCTAAACATTGTACTCGTATCTTAGCCAACGTGTTGAAACCTTCTGAATTGAGATGGTTTCCAAAGAAAAAATCCACCCCTGAGAAACTGATAGCATCCAAGAGATATTTACAACGTTTGTAAAAATTATTGCAACAAAAGGAAAAATCATGTTGAACAAAAAAATTTATAACCTAGTTTTAAAAATTATACAACGAATAGAATATGTGATCTAAACATAGGAATGAAACCATGAAAACTAAGGAATTTCGTGGAATTTCTCAGTAATTATTGTGAAAGTAAACCAATTTGATACGAGGACACGGAATTAAAAAGGATATCGATATGAAAAAAACGCGAAACTCCCGAGAAGGATCTCATATTCACCGCGAATGCCAGCACAATTCTTAGAAATCGGGCGTTTTTGTTAACAAACTGAAGACAGGACGAATAAGCGAGCGGTATACAGCAAGGCGCGAAGCCCTACCGGGAACTTATTTTATCGAAGAAATAAAACGTTGAAATATTACGTAACACTCCCACACTAAAAAATTACTTCCTCTTAGAAATTTGAAAGACAACTTCACGCAGGGAATGCTTTCACTGTGTGCGGTTGTCTTCCCCTTCAAGTTTCTGATGAACATTCGATTAAAGAAAGATGACTTTCCTGATTACTTTCCCTGAGTTGATACAAGTCAAGAAAGGCTGACGAGGCATCGAACTTGATGAGCAGCTTACTGCCTCACTACACAAGCATGACTCGCTCTCAAGCACAAGATACTCGTCCATATCGTACATGTCCTTGAACATGACATTTATCTCCTATACTGCACATTATGTAGATAGCGATGATATAGACAGCAAACTAATTGATCCAACATTAGTCACAAGCATAATAGAGCTACTGGCAGTTTTTTTCTGCGAGGGAAAAGGAGAAAAACTACTCCTTAGAAAGATGCTTGAAAAATACTTCAGTAATTGTCCTCGACAAAATTCTCCCGGTCACCTAAGAACAACATCATATTTACCCGGAAATTACTCATGCAGCACCGTAATCAGACACCAAACAGCACTTCAGCTATGGTTTTAACCGCAGAAGTTTTACTTCCATTCGCTCACTTCGTGGACGGAATTCACAGAATTCGAAGGAAAGACCGCGCGTGCGGACGGGGGCACGAGTCGAATGGCTAATGAGCTCGTGAAATGTGCCATGGCTTCAACGGATAATCAAGTAGTACCATTTAGTGCCAGTCTCTTTTTAGTCAAGTTAAAAGTCACGTCTGGGTGCGGTGAGCAGACGCTGAGCGTGGAGTGGAGCCCCCAATAGAAAGATGGAATAGAAGCAATTGAAATTCTATTGCTTCGAGTAATAGAAAGTTGACTCCTGCAACAGCGAGGCGTCTCGCACTCGAGGCCGCACTTCACACTTCGAAGGCAAAGACAACTTGGTAAACTACAAGGTGCACATGAAATTCTGACGGCAAGCGCCGTATGCATTTACGAAAGTGAGCAATATTAGATTAGGTATAAAATTTCCCTTTTGTCTTGCTGAGTCCCCGGTCAAAACCATATTTCCCATTTCCTTGTAACCAAGCAAACTGATGAAACGAAACAAGTTTCAACGGTAAAATTGAAATTTTGTGGTGAGGTTATTGAAATTTTAGACTAGCCTTTTTTCAATACAACACCAATAATAAATATGACAAGTAGAATACAAAAGTAAAGTTTCACAGAAAAAATGAACATTTATTTTTTTGCAATAATATGGTGCATAATTGCCGGGATCAAAAATCATTTCACAAAATGTTGTCTATACCTTTATTTTTTAAATTAGTAACTTTGATTTAAAAGTTCGGAACATCTGCGAAATCTTTTGAGTGGAGATAAGGTTTTTTCAAGTTTTTATACACATACGCTATCATCGACAAAATATTCACTGAAAACCTCTGTGAATGGATAAAAGAATTTGCAAAACTGCGTACGCCAAAAAACTGGGAAATTATTTTAGCAAGACGAAATTCATTGTGCATCAAAACAAACCATCGTCAATCGCAGATGCAGAGGAATTTGTAAGCAAAACCGCGAGAGCAAAGGACAAGGGAGAGTAAGACATGTTGCCCGGAGCCCAGTGGTCGAAATTAAACTCTACGCTCTCCTCCACTTCCACGCTGCAATTTCAATTTATACATATAATACAAGTCAATAATAAAATCAATTGTTTTTCAATGTATTCTTTCAATTTACTATTAAAAATCTCGCATAATGGTATCTTTATGAGGCGTTTAAGTTACGGAAAACTTAATTAACACTTTGCACATGAGAACTCGCACCACACAGCAGTGTTCAACATTTCAATCTCTGATCACTTAAACATGTCCTTCCTTTTCACACCAAAACTCTCGATCAAGCTATGTTCGACAGTGATATTCCAAAGAATATAGCAGGCACCCTAATGAATATGAGATGGCAGCAGAATACGCGAAAGACTGTTATTCAAAATTCGAATTAATGCTAAATTTGTGATGCACAGAATGAGAACGTAGCTGTTACGTTTCATTGGAAGTAATTTCCTCTTATTGATCACTAATCATTGAAGTATCAGCTAACAAATTCTAAAAAAGCTTTCTCAAACATAAGAATATACAACAACAGACATAAATATAAGTAACATTTTTTCCCTGGTAAGTAAACCTATAACAAAATACTTGCACGACCCGTAGGGTGACGAACTTACGAGCCAGTGTATCTGAAAAGAAGAAAATATGCAACTCATTAACCCATTAGGGCCACATTTACTTTAAATCAAAGGTTATAACACCAACGATAAATAGTATATGTTAATAACGGGTTAAGGTAAGCATGAAGAAACAAGGTATAGGCTATGCTTAATCTCTTATAGTAACAGATCATAACGCACTCTCGTTCCTAATGGATATTAAATATTAAAAGTCGATCAAAACCAGACTTTCCAATAAGGAAGCAAGACGAGGACAGAAAAGGAAATCTGAAGCGATTGTGAGCCCGTCGACGCGACACTCGAAGGCACGAGCTAGATGCAAGTAAGAGAGGTACATTTAAGCTCCTTTTATCTTTACTATTTATTCGTTCCAAGTGCAAGATTGGACCCACCAAAGCAAATTATTAAAAAAAGTGAAATAAAATTAGAATCTAGGGAATTGCTTAGATCATTCAAGTCAAGAGAGAAATTACGCTAACTTGAAGATATATGCGTTTTTCGTCAATAAGCACTGCAACTCTAGAAAATCTTATCAAATAACAATTTTCAACCGTACTAGATAATAAATAACAAATAAAACATATTTTTACCAATCAGAACAAACAAATAAATACAGTACGGTGAATGCACATAGTGCACCGAAATTAAAACATTCCAGTAAATTACTATCAGGAAAATAAACTCAACAGGACATAAGACCTTGAAAATAATTTTATGAAGCTATAGTTAATAAACTGTCACAAAACCTATACGATTACGTCACAACCTCAATTTGAACTTCTTTATTGCTCGTTGTAAAAAGCACACTAAATTACCAAGTTACTTAGCGAAACGAGACAACACTCCAGCAGCAGGATTACATGAATAATAATGCCGAAATCACCGAGACGAATTACTAACACGGAGCGACTGGACGCGATCAATTGTCTGCACAGAGTGGGTACTTCACAACTGGAGTTTCTGGAGGAGGAGTCATTTACTTGAGGGCGAAAGTGCTTGAAAACCAAAGTTTCAAGGAATGGCTTCTTTCGTTTCGAGACGCAAAACTATGTAGACTGGAAATGGGTACAAAATGCAAGAAAAACAATGGATGTAGGATATTACGAAATATTTTAAGACACGCTGAGCACTTCTTTCCCGCGCTTCATTCAGCACAGAAACTGTGTTGTTGGCTTCTGGAACTCGCTTAAGCCCTTGAGACCCACACAGCAATTGAGTACGATTATTCTTCATAATTTCTAATACAAGGATCAACAGTTACTGCTCAGGGAAAGCGTTCATCGCAATGAACCTCAGCAAAAATTCAATTTAAGTGGCACCCCAAGGGAGCCAAGTTTTAATGTCTCGTCAAGTACAGCCCGCCACAGCAGCCAAAAACTTGACAACCCTGAAATACGAGAAGATGAAGTACGAAAAACATAGCAACCGAAACGAAGATGCTAGAGCAACCAGTAGTTTACACGGAACCTCTACCTTTCCCACGATTGAGGTAAGGTAGAAATGACGAATAAGGTTCGAAAACTGATCGAAAGGCTGAGACTCTAGAATTTTGAACACTCCAAAAATCACGGTTTCCTAACACATAACACATGGCATTTAACGTTATAGATCAACCAGGTCGGCATCTTCCAAACAATGTAATTCGAATCACATATTAACCTCTTAATTATATGCACAAATAATCACACATGAATATAAATAGAAAATGGGGAAGGTGAGGGTTTCAGAGTAGTGGTCCGAGCGTTCGAGTTCGGTAACGCTCACGGTTAGACGCTGAGGCACAACTATTGCTGTTCGTGGCTTGTGCCACACGGTGCTACGGGACGAGACAGAAACCTAGGAGTACCTGTCTCTGAACGAATTCCTAAATATTTGTGTACCTTCCAATTTAAGGAGGAAAATGCCTAGGCATATCATACTGAAAATACGTACATTGGAAATGACATACAGAACTCAGGATGGACAAGTTTCCATGGAGAATTTTTTTCATACAGTTTTAATCGTCAACCACGAAAATTAAGAAAAAACACTCACCCGGAATAATAAGAATTACACTGCAGATCACACCACGAAGGAATGTGCATCGTTGAGACGTAAGGCGAAGCCAAGGCAAAACTAGTAGGCGTGGAAGAACATGGAAGACGAAACGATGAGTGCTACTAAGGCACCAGGTAATGGAAGAGAGGAGAGAAGATTATGAAGAGGATTACCCCAAAGCAGGTAGTGAGCATAAACAGAGAGTTGAGATGCCCTTCAGGGCAGTGGGTATGGCAGCAAGGACTTAAAGATACACGCACTTCACAACAGGAGCACAATCCAGGCTCTGGTTCCATATGAAGTCCTTCGTCACTCCGGTAATAGGTGGGGACGGGCACCACTATTGGCATGCCACTTGTAGGATGAGCGGCACAATTCAATGACGCGGCCTCTCGATGACTTCTCGAATACTCACACTGGTCTTCGCAACGGGTTTGAGAGGCAGTAACGGCCTGCTCATCAGCAACACTGCAGTGACACTTGGCACATCCTCGTTGTTTTGACGACTGTCCTGTTTCCTCTGTCTGACATGCCTGCTCCTTGAGATGAGCAGACATACCCACCCAGCTATGCGACGACCTTCTTTCAGGACTAAGAGGTCGGGAACGTAGCCGATATGCACCCGACGAGCAGCGGTTCGGTACATGGTTAGAATGTAAGGCACTTTTGGTAGGCGAGTAATTGAAGTGAGCTCTACACGACTCTTGGCTAGGGAGATCATGATTTACTGCGTAAGACTGTACATAAGAAGCGTTATTCACGAAAGGTGTGGATGATTGTAAAGAATTGCTATTTACAAATGGATAAGCGTGTTGGAAACATGAGAACGAGCGAAACGTCCCATTGTGTGGCGACGTCGGGATCGTCTCGTTATCCGATGTCAAGGGAGACTGCGGTCGTGAGTAAGCGACAAAATTCTCAGGCTCATAGTAAGCTCGTCTACGGTCGAGAGGCAAATAAGGTAGGCTATAGTCTCGGATTTCAGGCCCCAAAGAAGGCCGCCTTGACATCCATCTTTGGCGGTGTCGGTATGATGTCCTAGATACGGGAAAAGGTTGGTCGATGGAAGCGCAGCGACTCCGGTGAACTGGTGGTAGGGTTTGACTGCTTTGCAACAGTAGAGAAAGTGTAGAGTCGATTTTCTCACTCGGTGAAACTGACGGTCGGTCGAGAACAAGCCACCTGGAAGACACTTCATAACGTCGCTGCGGATACTCATGCTCGTAAAAGGCGGTCGATTCAGGCGGAGAGGGACTAGAGCAAAACTCGGGATGGACAGGAAGTGGATAAGGAGAAGATGAAGCAGTAGGATAAGGAAGTGACGAAGACGGAAGATAAGAAGCAGACGTGGGAGAAGGTAGAGCCGACGTGAGATCGAGGGCCACAGACCGGAGAAGCTCGTTGGATGTAGGCGTCACCAAGGGCAAGTGACGGCGAACTTGAGAGTTACCCTCTGTTGGCTGAGGCAACAGAGGGTGGTGGGAGGTCCTCATGCTGGGGCATGACGGATAAACCGATACGACCTCACCGCCGTCAGGGGGCGCTGCTTGACCGCACCAAAGATGTCAGATGCAAGAGCATCATCTCGGTCTCTGCATGACCAAACTACTCCTCAAACGGACTCGTCATCAAAGGTGAACGGTGAGCACGGAGACGGGCTTAATTCTACTACACCGACACATTTATACAGAGCTACAACACAAAAGATTGGCACGCACAGCATTGAGCTCTTCAGTTATTGTTCTCATTTGTAATTCCACAATCTCAAAAACGAAATCCTTGCAGGAAATTAATTCTACACATGACACACCGGACAAACGCAAGTGTATACACTACGTTTAACGATAACACCCCGTACTCGGAAGCCAATTTTTCTCTCTGAAAAACAGATCACTGGAAAGAGTTAAGCAAATCAGCAAACACGGGTTAAAAACGAAAGGATGATTAATACTTTTCCACTACAAGAGAGTCTGAGCGTTCAATCAGGGCATAGAAACTTCAATTTTCTTAATGGATCACCAACACAAGATGCTTCCGAGGGCGAATTCGAGAGTCGAGTCATTCCTGAGCTCAGAAAAATGGATACAGGTTCACATAAAAATACTAGCACAAAATGTTCTAAAAGTAGACTAATGAATTTCAAAACATACCAAGAGTGACTAAAAGTGGAGATCAATTTTTCCATTTTTACTCAGCGAAAAGCAATCGTGTTCTAAATAAAGTGTATAGAACGCATGATGAATGTATGTACAGCTTCAGCCAGAATACAATGAACGAAGCGAAACGACACTTGAAATAATTAGAGCTCGAAAAGTGTTTGACGAATTGTAAATAAATTTTTGCGAAACTTAATAATAAGCAATACGTACATACTATATACAGAATTTTGGGGTTTTCATTCACAAGTTCTTACATATTTCAATTTGAAACAATATAGGAGCATTTCGCATTGATCGAAAGGGAAAAAGTTATTCAACGGATTTGAAATAAAATTATTTTCCTACATAAATTCTTTATGAGACTAAATTGAAAGGTTTAATGTTAAAGAAAACATTCTTATATCGTTGGAACCAATATAAGATGCGAAGGTTGGATCAACACGTAAAATTCTTTCTCCAAAAAAAAGAGCTGATTTTGGCTGATCATATTAAAAATCAATTTCTCATATTTCTGGTATCGTTCGTAGGTAAAAAGTGTCTCGCATCGTATTATAAGAAGATTTAACACGCATAGGACGCTTGATTCTACACCACAGACCGGCAAACCTCCTAAAACGTCTGAACGGGATAACCGAAAGACTGTAAGACTGGCTACAAATGATCGTTCCGAGAGAGTTGCGTCAATTCCTCGTATCAAGAATATACCAAAAACTTTTCGGCAGGATAATCAACGAAGGAATACATTGTCAAGCACCGGTATTCAAGCCCTTAATTTTTAAGAAAAGCCAAAGAACTCGTCAATATTTGCTAACGAGCGCGATGTCTGGACAAATGAATAATGGGATGAAGTTCAATTTAGAAAACAGTTTCAAGTTTGAAGTTCAATAAATCTAAGTTCAACTTGATTGGATCTGATAGTAAAATGTTTGTAAAACTCATAACAGGCGAACGATCATCACTTCAATGTGTTAAAAAAACAGTCAAGTTTGGATGTGAAAGTTCGATATTACCGAGCATGATTTCCTCCTCAGGGGTTGGCCCGGTCATCCGTTTGTATGGTAAAATCAATGCTGACGTTTATTAACACCTTCGGCAACGTGCCATTTCTAATTTACCCCTCGTTCCGGACCAACCCCCCTACTTTCATGCATGACAATGCGTCTCGCCACAAGGCAAATAAAGTGACTGCTTTTCTTAAGGAGGAATGTGCTACTGCGATGAAATGGCCAGCTCAGAGTCCCGACTTAAATAAAGAATCTTCGGAAAATCATTGCATAGAGGGAGGGCTTACACGAGCAATCCGTAAAATCAAGATCACCTGTGGGAGTTACTAAAGGAAGAATAGGAAAAAATAACTGATACGCCTCGCGAAAAATTAATTAGATGAATCATGTGGCCAAAGGTGCCGTGATCTTAGTAAGAATATTGTCATTAAATATTGAAGGATTTTAAAATGTATTCATCAACAAATTTTCAATCCGTTCCTTAACTTTTCATCAATGCGAAATGCTCCTGCTTTGCTTCAAATTGAATCGTTAAAAAACGAACAAACGGAAACCCCCAAATTTTGAAGGTGGTCTTTACATATTATATCAATAATTGGCAAAAATTTCACTATCATTCATGTAATACTATTCGGAACATTATTTTTCAAGAATCGTCTTGTCTCCGTTCCTTATATTAATATTATCGCCGATACTGTATAACTCAGTTTCTTCATCCAGGCCATCAATAGGCGGCTAACGAATATTACGGCCAGCGAAATCTTGAGACCACAATAGACGGTGCCTGTCATACTTCGAGACTAATTGCTAGTATTTTATTATGTAACATTTTCACTGGTTCCTTCAACACATTTTACTGGCGGGAGACGGAGATTTCAGTGAGTGCTCAGACCAAAATTCGCATATTGCTACTCCGTTTCCACCAGGAAAACTGTTCATTTTGTTTTCAGTAGAAAAAAGTGGAGATCCACGATCAACAGTGAAGCCAAGTGCTTTATCGACCGAAATACAATGCCCTCGGACGTAGGCAATGATAGAGGCTAGCTCGGCGCGTTCCTACGCGTCTGTTGAGGGCTGTATCTGGCTACGAGAGGACTTTGAGAACGTTAGTAAATGTTAAGTCTCTTGGAAAAACTGTCGTCCTGAGAAGCGAAGGCCCGGTGGACCAGTTAGACCTGATAATCAGCAGAACCTCGGCATGAATCAAGTCACCGCTGTTATTCTGACACTCTGAATAACTCCGAGAATTTCCAAACCGAACTTCAAAGGTTTCAAACCGAACTTCAAAGGTATCAAAGCGAACTAACTGTCGTCGCTGAAAGGCATACGTACGCTGACGTCACGTGCCTGAAGCGCCTCGAGCATCGTACGTACACCGGCAACTCGTTCGCTGCCACCAAGGTGATATGCCTCTGGACTAGGGCGCCGAAATTTCTATTTCTAAACAGCAAATCGAACTAAACTCAGTTGAGCAGGATTCACTTGTCAAAGCCATGTCATGCCGTGGCAACTTTGTCTATGTAATTAACAGTACTTCGAAACCGACCGAAGTGCCCAAGTAACGATAATGATCTTTAGCAGGCTTTTCTAGATAGGGTGAGTGAGGAGGTTGATAGTTCCCTTCGTAGCACAGATATCGCTTCTGTTCAAGTTCTAGGGAAGGAAGTTAAGTATCTCAGAAGGAAGTCGTCTCCGGAAAATCTAGGAATCGCGTGATCGCTGCAGTGAAGAGGAGCAGGCCAACTGATCTCTTCATCTGCGAGTGCTTGACGACAAAAGTGACGCTTCTTTACCGTGACGTGTCTCAAACGGTCGAATGAAAACATCGAAAAAGCTTACTCGCGGCAAGGACAAGTACTTGTGAAAACCAGGAACAAACCTAGGTCGATGGTGATAGATTCTGACTAATTAAGTAAAGGTGATGTAGGAATTAGATAACCAAAATAGCTGAAGTCCTTTTTCGTATATACCGTATTTTATTTCTACAGAATATTTATACATACTACCCTATTTTGAATTTGAGAGACGGTACACAACCCGACGTATCAAATATACTGTGTACTGGGTCCGTCCACAGCCGAGCGCCTGAGGGGCTAAGATACTTTACCCATTCCTTCGAGATTGTTCCCATAATATTCAGTGTTCCAGAACAGATTTCGGTCGTCGCCGCGAAGCAGTGTCGAAATTTATTTGAAATGACAAGGCAAGAGCGTCGTAAAGCTTAAGTGTTTCGGTTGGCACAGCTTGCAATGCTGGCAATAAAAATGAGCAGGCATCTCAAAAAGACGGAAGCGCGCAAAGAGAAGAGGCAGGCATGAAACACTCGTGCATGAAAACGGTGGAAGGGTAACCTTGTGATATTAGAAATGGTTTGTGCCTTCAGTCTAAGCCACGCTATTGTGCCACCTTTTTAGGAATGTGTTTAATTTTCCTAGCCCAAGGAAAGTGCTCCGCTGTGTGTGTCGAACACGGGACCTCCCACCAGGAGGTAAGCCGTCATCACTTGCCTCTTTTCAAGACGCGCACGAGAAACAAAAATAATGAAAAAATGAAGCGTACGTTACTACAGACCCAGACAGTATGCAACGTTTTACAACAAACATTGCTCATTTCGCGGAGTATATTACGAATGTTATTGCGGAGTGTTAATTCTCTAATGCAGACACCAGCACACAGGCCATCTTCGATATATAAAATACTTGTCACCATTTGATTTGTGTTCAAAATTTTTAGCTCCAAGTACTCGATAGATTTGCTCTCGACGCAGGAGCACACATTTCGAACACCCGAAACAAATCACTTTGAATACAAATAAAATGGTACTCGAAATAAGTACACTATAAGCCCCCCGGACAAAGAATTAGTCACCCGCTACAAACATGGTGTAAGACTTTGTATCAACTGATCTCGTAGAGCGGCCAGAGTATGTGGACGATCTTCTCGACGTCTAACTTGTTTTAAGTGGTCCTACAAATTTCCTATTGGGTTCATGTCAAAGGATTTGCTAGCCAATCTAAAAGCCTGACAAACTGAATGACTCGTGTCAATTAGTGGCAGTTTTAGCCACTAATTACCCGCAGCTGTCTTCCTGAAAGATTAACAAAGCAACATGCCTTTGTTCATTCATATATTGTGGAAATGGCGAAACTAGGTTACCTAGCAGCTCAAAGTAGCCATGCTGGTCCAGTTTGATGGATACCTCAACTAAAGGACCCACTTCTGTGTAGTTTGAAGCAGCCCCAGAACATGACAGACCTTCCTACTTATATCGCCCCTTGGACACAGGCTTCGTTGAAGGCTTCAGTAGGCAGTATCCATAACACGACGTCGGTCATCTTTTTTTTTTTGGAGACACAATCATGATTCATTAGACCACATGACACTTTTTCCCTCCTCTATAATTCGATGGAGTGTGCTTTGACTCAGTTCAAACGTGTTGTGTTCGCAGGAGTTAACATCGACCGTTTATGAGCCCTTCTGCTCCATATATTCATTGCAAGAATTTCCCACGAATTTGTTCAGAATCAACAGAAGAAGAGCCATCATTGATGTTTCGCAGAAGTTCCATCCCTGATCCAAAGCGATTCTGGTCAACAATTTGGCACACACGTCGGCGGTCTCTATCGGTTAGAATTTTCTGCCGACCACAATTTTACCTTGACTTGCCATACACGAGTATACTGGTTGTTTCCAATGTTGGTACACCCGCATAACCGTGCGGCATGAAACACAAGCGAATTCCGCTACTTCCTTTACTGGATGTCCCTTAGCTCGACCAAATGCAATAGCCCGTTTATGCTATTGCGAAATGTCTTACTTTCCCCTCATTGTTGTGGATCAACTAAGAAACAAGTCCATACCTCGCCAGGTCTGAATAAAAACTCATGCCAGTTCAGTATATGCATAAAACGTAAAATTTCAGTCACAGCTTTGACAACCGATTGATGAACTTGGTAAATAAATAGAGCTCTAAAAACAATAGGCGACTAATTTTTCATCCGGGGAGCTACTGTACGTCGAGGATCGCCTGTATTATCGGTATACTTTCTCGAGAACGACTCAAGAAACTTTGTTGGCAAGGAACGCTAAATTCTCAAGATATGCATCGGTGAGGGCAGATTCAATGCAATGGATTCCTTTTTCAGTATATCTTTCAAAAACTATTGTTTCAGGGAACTGAAATCATATTCGCGAATGCCCGAGTTTCAATTCATGATCAAGATTTCACGTTTGCTACCCCGCTTGATCCCTAACTTTTTCTAATTCAACATTGCTCTCTTGAGACTGTAATAAAATTTAATAAGTACATTCTCAAAGTTTGTCTCCCATACTTCGTCAGTCTCACCACGCTTTCTTCTTTACTAATTGAAAAGGAGATACTGCGCAATAATATAAAAAGGTCTACTATTCTTGACGCTTTTACCTTGTTGTTCATCATAGCAGAATAAAGATAAGGAAGAATCCATATCTACATTTTTCACCAATATACTGCTTTGATGTAAATTTCACTCGCTAAATCAGACTGACATTAAATTAAACCAGTCAAACTTCATCCCATTGTACAAGTCGGTAGAAGAAGTTCGTGTTATGAAAATTAGCATTAATGTCAAACATACATTTAGCTGAACAAACTCTGCTAACACGTGACACTCGACAGTAACAACTCCAAAACTTTTCCAAGAACTGATATGAAATCGTTCAGAAACGCCTCGTTTTTTCCGCTACAGCAACACGGCCCCGACTGCATCATTGCGACGCGTAAATCGATAAAAAATCGAAGCTGAACCGACCCGAAACGGATTGGAAACACAACCAGCTTCCGAATTCGACACACCCAACGATGTTCTTGCGGCTCTGCAGAGCACATCTTCAGAAGTCCCACTGAGGCAGTCAAAAAACGGCCCCCATTCCAGCTCCGCAAACCTGGACGATAAAATGGACTCGGCCCGACTGGCTGAGGAAGCAATGTGGCGGCCCCGGCAGCGCCGAGGATGGCCTGATTGCCTTCATCAGGCGCAGGAGCTCGGGCCTTGGAAGCCAGCCAGTTCTGAAACTCTCCGATACTTTCCCAAGTTTTCACCGCGCCTTCAAGTTTTCAACTTGAGCGCCAATAAACTCGAGCCTTTCCAGTTCATAAAAGTTCATAAGAACATCAAAACTCGCCCACCCTTTTCATAACCTAATTTTCACACCAAGAAGGGCAATTTGGGGTATTTATGAGCTGCAAGGCACTTGAGAGATATTTACGTCGCGCATTTTGGAAGAAGAACTGAGAAACGATGGACGTTCTCAAGTTTGTGTGTTGTAAACTATTTTAATTTCAGACTTCGCAAAACAAGACGGTATCTAAAAATTCGCTAAAAGAACGTTGCATCTGCGGCCGTGACAAAAATTAGGTTGAAGCAAAATTAGTTTCCTTTTTTTGAATAGCTTAAGACTGTATTCATCCAAGAGACTCGATTCACCATTTTTTCAGTTAGACTTAGAATGCAGGGAATATTAATTACATAAAAGTTCATCACTCTTGTTATACTACACACGAAAAATTCAGAACCTTCCACTTGTTTCTTCGAAGAACTATTTTAGTTGTAACTTCCCCACATGTACACTATACAGTGGGCATACTGCAATATTTGTACGATTTAGAGCAGAGTATTTGAAGCTATCCAGATTGCTAAACGTCGACAGCTTCGAGAGAAACATAAATGTGCGATCGTCATTGCGTGCTACGCGAAACTTCCCAGTGGACGGCAGCGCCCACCAGCAACACCCTCCTAAAGTACCACGCTCTTCCACACGCGCTTTCGTGACACAACTATAACAACTTGTACGGCGAGCTCGAAGGTAAAATTATTACGGCTTCACTTCAAAGTTACCTAGTATTGCAGAAGTCCAGGGTCGCATTTCAACAACGTAATTTCCGTGTTTTCGCCCCGAAGGAGGGCTGCTGGTGTCGATCTCGGGGAATATGGTTTGCCGTTTGCCGTAGATATTCACAAAAGTTACTTTTACGTGCGCAACAGGTCAAAAGTTTTAGATCGTCTGCATCTTGTCAGGCGTAAAATTAAATTTCAATCAAAATATTCAGAAGTAAAAGTCGCACAAATAAGGCCTTCGTCTTCAGTACACCATACTCGCATTAGAGCTAAAAAGTTCAAGTAAATAGCACAGGGTGCGGCAGAACCGACTCCGCAGTTCGTATAAACTGTGCCACAAGATACAAGAAGATATCACAACATGACCCCTCCAAAGGAGTGCGTCTGGAAGAAGTGTCATTATGACCATAGCAACATCATCTCATAGATCTCTATCTTTTACCATCGGCACTCCGCATCTTCCACTCGCCTGCGCCATAACTTGGGATTGGACACGGTGGATACGCTGTAGGTGGACACCTTTACAAAGTAAAGGTAGTTCTGTTTGGCGTCTGTTTGTCCAGCGAATGTCATGACCGCCACCGGAGTCATTTTTCTCGAGAACCACACATCTTCCTACTAGCAGAGGCACTTTTCTCGAACGCTTACAGTCTTTGCTGTCAACTGTGAAACAGCCATCTTTCGGCAAGGAACTCTTGTTTACTCGTGAACACTCTGTATCGATACGCAGCTTTATAAATCGCTCTTTTATCATGACTACTACGTGACTTATAATAATTTTTGTAATGTTTAGGATGATAACTGCATTCTATCATGATAGAAACTAAGCTCATTCAACTCCTGAGATATTTCCAAGCCGCCAAGTTGCCACCACCGTGAGTGCATATTTTATATATATATAGATATATAGTATTTGGGCCCGCAGCAGTTGCGGTAGCGATGACTCGACAGCTTTTCGGAATAGGAAGCGAGATATGAAAGAACCACAATGAAGGTAAGCGGAAACATGTCACCAGAATAATCAAAGATTTTTTCACTTCCTCCTGCAAGTGGAAATTTTTGGAAAAAGCTAATGAGTAATAAACTATGAAAACATTAACCCATGCATGATTTTTGTAACTAAGAGTTGCTAATTTCCGATCAGTTTCTTTAACCCCGGACTGGTAACTCCATATCTGAAACTACGTAAAAAAGAGACTAATATTAAGTCATAAGAAACAAATAGAAGCTGAAACTAGAGTATGAGACATCCAAGGTCAGCTTTCCTGAGTTAAAAAAGTCTTTCCAAATGTATGCTAGCCTTAGATTAGTCTTGGACCCAGACGATCCAAAATTATAGCCTGACGTTTTCAGTTGAACTCCAGACGTGCCGCTTCCCAGAAACTGTAGTATCATTTATTAGACGCCTGTTTCAATTTCATCATCCCACAAAAGAAACAAAAAATTAGGAAGAAAATCTCGGTAAATGACGGTTCACGTGCATTCCCCGTGCCGCTGGAAATCATTCTGATGCATTGTTCGCATTCCACTACGTTTCCATTTGTGTTAGTACTCGATATCAGGTTCAGTTTGGAGAACTGTCCGTACAGTGAAGAGCTCATTGCAAGTACTGCTCACTCCTTTTTGTATGGGGGACTATAACCTTTGATTATTAAAACCCCTTCAGGACTGAACTGTGCTGAAATTTTTGTGCTCAAAAACAGCACCTGACAGTACACCAGTTAGCACTCATTGCTGGAAGTAAAGTAGAACGCCGCTTAGAAGCTTGTAATCTCCTTTGAGCAACTTATCAGGAATTATCTTGAAAATACAACTTTTAATACGGTGCAAATAGCTTCGAGGTTATGCTTTTAAATAGACTATAGTCTACGTCCGTCCTGAAAGGGCTAACCAATGGTGTAAATTTATCGACTCAACGCTTTGTTGCCTCGACAAGAACAGCTACGTGACTGTACTGAAAGCCATGTATTTCCTCGGTAAAATCTAGCGCTGTACAAGTGAAAACTGTCTCAAGCTAATTGGCAAGACGCGAAGAGAACGGGTGTGCAAGATGTTGCAAAAAGTACAACCATACTATGTTGCAGCATGAAGTATATATCAAATAGCGTAGAATTAAGTATCACTCAACCAAGTAATAATTGAATACGATAATGTTGTTCGTCGCAAATATTCAACGAAAATTACAGTTGAATCTTTAATCTCCCGTACATTAACGGATATCAAACACAATTAGCAAAATCGACTGATCCGAATAGATATCCCATTGGCTGCAGAATTAATAGTCACGTCAACGGATAAACTCTCCCTCCACTTAATCCGTTAACGAAAGCTTCAAGCGTGCACGATATTAATATAAGCACGTAACGAGTAAACTGCAGACACGCTTTCTTACGAACCCCGCAGACAAAGCGGCAACGTGAGTGCTTCATGATGCCGAGGCCAAGGTCTGGCACACAAGGTAACGGGCGCGCCACATAACTCCTCCTCGGGCACCAGCGCCGTGTATCAAGAGGTCAGCTGGAGTGGTGTTTTCCAGCCAACTGGCTCCTCGCCAGGACCCCCAACTGCTGCTGGGCTTCTGGCGTCTGGCGCTCTCGTTTTTCCAACAACAAGCTAATGAATCACGAGCAACTCCCAGCGAGTAACTCACACAACGTTTACGGTCCAGTCAGACACGAGAAAAAAATAATTACGGCTCTAAGTTGTTCCGTAACTCGCGCGCCTGCTACCAAGACTTGATATACGTTGCTTGCTAATGGCAGCGAGTTGGGGAATTGTTCCAGATGCCTAAAGGGCCCGAGGACGATCGTGGGTGGCCTTCAGTTGTAGAACACGCGGAAAATACAAACATTGACTTCATGAATCCTCACTCCCCCAATGAAACACAGAATACAAGGGATCATTTCTATCCCGCTTATATTGGCCAAATAAGTTACTCATAGCGGAGAATTAATGCGAAAAATTTCTATGGTCTTGTTTAAAAATAATTAATGAGTCAGAAAAACTGGTTTCTCCACATCATATGCGCACATACGCGTATTTGAGGTGTAGATTTGAAAATGTTGAAATATATGCTACATTTTCAAGGATAATTAAAAGTAAAACTAACTTTCCACACAACTTTTCGTCATTGGGTCTATTCCTTGTCATTCACTTATTTTTGGCAAAACATGAAAGGGATATGCTGATACATAAGATACATTTCATGCTTTTTAAAAGAACAAACGCTTGCAGCTAAGTACGCAAATACATTGTTTCCTTACTATTGATAGCTAAGACACGGAAACACCTAACAGACTAGTGAAAAATATTTTTCACACACAACTGTACATGAGCAGCGTTTCAATCGAGCGCGGCATTAACGGTGGAATGGCGGTACGAATAAATGACGGCAGAAAAACGTAAAGCAATGTGAAATTCTGATACCTTGGAACACTATCATGTCGGCGCTTCAAGAATATCACGTTTAACACGTTGACTCCGGAGTGGGTCATATATGATACATGCGATCATCTAACCTAACCTAATGTAACCAAAGCACTATCATGAATAAATACAAATTTTCGAGTTTTCTTCAAATTTGTGTTCATCAAACGAATAAGCTAGTTCTGATTAGAAAGAAAACTAATAGAGTAACGAAATTTCCGAAACCAAAACCCTTCATTTTTAAATTCACAGTAGAGATATTTGTTGGCATGTAATGTTTACCTGTGTGAAGAATCGGAGTCAACGTGTTAATCTCGCTTTCCGAAGGAATACACTCCTCTCACGATATGGAACGCGAGACCTCCCAACTAGGAGGTAAGCATGCGGCCATTTACCCCACGGAAACCAGATAGCATCAACCAAAAACTCAACCGCGTATGTTTACCAGCCACGCTTGTGCAAAAGGTGCATTCGCACTCATTTATGAGAGGGGCAAGATGAGAAGAAAGGCGTTCCACACCAAAAACTTATTTTCGCTTCAAGAGTTACGTTAAGATTAGTAAGAGAAATGTACGCTTGAATGAAGTGTTCTATTTCATTCTTGTTAAAATTGCAGCCTGGATTCTTTTGACGAGCAAACTAAAGCCTACAGGGTGGCCTAAGTTGATGCAGTTGAGCCATGGGTGCGGCAAGCGATTATGCTTTTAGTGAATATGAAAAGAAATTACGTAAAAATCTTTGACGGCAATTTCACGAAGTGAAACACGACGTCATTCGAGCTAAAAAATTACACATTGCAAAAAGTGTTGTGTGCCTCCTAGTTTGATGGATATTTCACTAGATTAAT
>VOMN01004585.1:0-15060 GCA_014899125.1 Orchestia grillus
GCTTTGTTAGAAAACTGTGGATCCACTTTAGAAGCTCTCCACCGATGTTTTGGGCTCGTAGTTTCTTATGTAGAATTCCATGATCCACCTTGTCGAAGGCTTTTGTTACGTCTAGGTATACAACATCCACAACATTTCCTTTCCCTGGTGCTTCGGTTATCATCCTTTAGTGTTGCAAGAACACAAACGAGAAATAAATAACGGAACGAAGAAGCATGGAATGGAAAAAGGGAGAGCATCAGGAGGAAAAATGTAATGAAATTTTCATTGAAGATAATAAAACATTTTCGTCGCATGCACGCCATACAGTCGTCCCTCGCATGGAGTGCTAGATCGGTTCCCGCAAACAAACGCTGTACAGTCGTCCTCCACGTAAATCGATATCAAGTAGAGCGAGTATCAAAGAACACGGTGAATATATGTTACGATAGGCAAATAGAGAGTGTTATAAAAAGCAAATAAGAAGATAGATAGTTGTTTCCTGAAGCAGATCTAGCGCTTCAAGGGCTTGGCGACTTGTACTGCGTTTTTCCCTATATTGGCAGAGAGTACTCTCATGAAAGAAATTTATTATTATAACAAGAAAATTTTCTTTTATCTCTCCTTCTCTCGGCGTATTAGCCAGAAGATTGTTAAACACGAATACCCTAACATACTTGTCAAATAGAACGAACACGAATACCCTAACATTCTTGTCGAACAAAATATAATTTAAAATAACTTACACGGAAACGAGGGTGCAAAAGTGCTTTCAAACAATTGCCAAATCAAGAATACGTAGGTATTGAAAACAATTCCCGTTCAAGTGTTCTGTGTTAAAACTAAATTCATTCTCTATAAAATATAAGTCCAGACGGTGAACGCTGCCATAAAGTAAATGTAGCAGCGAGGGAATATCAACAATATCCTTCGTGCAATGGAAGGGTGGTGCTCCATTGTGAAGTGGTTTTGTACCTCGTTCTCGAATGAGGAGGCCAGGGCTCGACTCGCGCCTGAACAGGTAGACTTTCTTGGAATCACGGAGGACTTCACTTGGGGAACTTCAAGCCCCGCACTCCTCACATCACTCACACGTTGATAATTATGAAACACTGAAAAGCCAATGCTGTGGTGTATGACATTTGAGTTCGAATTAATGCAGTTCTTTCTTTCATTTACGAGTGCTTGCTAACATAGGCAACAAGAAAAATGCTTTTACATGTGAACAGGGTACGTCAAAGTACCATCTATTTGCCGCGTGCCACACTTCAGGTTGAGTGGATGCTTCTCTTCAGGTGACACTAGGCCTGACGAGCTTACCAACAAATGTACCGGTACAGCACCCACATGTCTGACGTTCTAGAAACTTCGTCGTTGCATCCTCATCAACGACGAATGAGCTAAGTTTTCAAATGAGGTAATCGAGTTCAGTTTTATCAGCGAAACGTCACTAAAGCGACACTAGAAACTTTACCAATGCGAGCCGTGTTTGATTCAAGCAGATTTTGAACATTAAAATCTCTTGCGAACAATTTGTGAATACTAGTGACTGTATGCAACTATCATCTCGTGGGTGTCAGTATCGGGTTTGATAGGGTTAAAGAGTACAACATTTTCGATTTAAAAAAAACACTCTAGCTGGGAGGTAATCATTTGAATGAAGGTCTTCAAAAAACCACATCACTTAGCATGGCGGCAATAACGAAGTTCTCAAGACCAAATATTCACGAGTGTTGCTACAGCCAGGAGCCAAGAAGACGAAACGAAGATGATGCATTCAGCTTCATCATTTCTTTATGAAATACTATTTAGGAAGAGTCAACGTCAGTATAGAAGTATGATGGGTCGAGATTCGCTGAAGAAAACCATAATTTGACAGTTACATATAAATTCTCTTGAAATACGTCAATCGAAAAGAAAAAATAGATTAACCATGATATTCACACGGGTCTCAGCCATCGGGTGTCTTGGGAGTTATTTTTATTAACACTTTGACCGCATCGCGCGCCATAAATGGTTCACGCGATCATCTAACCTAACCCAACTTGGGCAACACATATGAATACAAATTTTCAAGTTTTCATGAAATTTGCGTTCATTTTTCGTATATGCTAGTTTAGATTAGAAGGAAAATTGACTGGACACCCAAATTTGTTAAAGTCCTTAATTTTTAAATTCATAACCGATATAATTGTAGACGTGAAATTTTACCTGCATGGAGAATTGCAGTTAAAATGTTAAATAAATATCAGTAAAAACTAAATCACCTCTTTTAAAATCACTTGAGTGGAATTAATACCGCACGTTAATGTTTCCAATTAGCTTAAAAGTTAGATTAAAGCTCCCTATCCTTAGGAAATATGATCCAAAGAAAGTGAAGAGAATTTGAAGTAACTCTTTAGTATGGACTATATAAAACGGAGAATTTATGTAACAGGTGTGTCTCCTCCAAGGTTTCCCAGCGCATACGAACAGTAACTCAAGAACAAAGATGAAGAAAACCACAGAAGACGTAGCGAAAATCAAGTGAACATTAAAGAAAGTAGAGTGGGCACGAAAGATTTGGGCCCCGAATGCCTATCCAGAGTTGGGATAATCTAACACTGTATCCTGGGTACGACACTGGAGCCCAGGAACGAGAGTTCCCACTGCGTATGAAAGACGAATCTAACTAACCTAACCCTATTGTCCAATGTCCTCAGAGGAGTTTAACATCTCCGGCGTTGCCATTGCCCATTGCAGTCGCCGTCGTCATTCTACGAGCTGTTGCGATGCAGAAGAATGAGTGCTCCTACAGCATAAACATGGCGAGCCCTAATGAGCGTCGCATGACTTGGACGACACTTTTTTGTCGTAAAGTTTTTCCTCGCTGAAATAAATGTTTAATTTTTTTATTAGAATGCTGTGTAGGGTGCAGCACGGAGCAGTCTACAACTGAACAAGGCGTTTTTATCGTGAAGATATTTCATTAAAACTCGGCGCTCTTAAGGGAACGCACTGCATTGAAAAATTGAAACAAAATTCAGCAGAAATGCGGTGCGTTAGCGAGAACCTCACATCGAAACCAGTACAGCTTTGACCGCTGAGAAATCACTCAAGTTGCTTTTTGAAAAATATGTATTCACAAGTGAAGAATCTTAAGCAAGTGCATTTCGCGAAGTGAACTGAAAAGAACGAGAACGAGAACGAAAACAAAAATTCTAGAGAAAAAGCTTATTTTCACAGGAGAAACGTACAAGAGGAAATGAAGCGCCGATTGCAGCCCAGTACTCCCGACACGCAGTGCAACTGCGGAACGCTAATTCATGAAGTATGCTAATGAGGGCAGATAAATAGAGTGAACCGACTACCATAGCGAAGAAAAATTCGAGCACAACTGACGGACTTTCCATTTCAAAGCCAGACAACTGTTGAGTATGCCAGATACAAAATTTTTTATCTTAGTTAAGGTCAAAGCTAAGCCTCGGATAATGGTTCTATTTATTGCTACAAAATGATAACCTTATTTTTTCAACATTGTGATAAGTGTATTTTCGAGCCATAAACTTGATTTTGATTGAAATAGGGTACCAGGAACCCATACCGATAAACAAATTTGTAACTCAAACTTCACTCTGCTTCATCGCCAGATGAATTCACATTTTGATACAAAGGTAATCGCTGAAGTCGGAGAGTGTAACAAGATTTCCTCACGGAAAATCTTGGATTTTGAGGGTAACAGAGCATTTCTCAAGACTATTTTCAGTGAGTAGATTTCGCTTGGAAAATTTTGGTTCCCCTTACGACGAGTAATGAAACGAAAAGATAGAACTTTAGCGCTAAAACTTAAAATTTCTTTCTCAGCAGCCAAGTTCAGACAAGGTCACTACATGGAAGCCTCACTCTACAGGAATTTGCTTTATAAGGCAGTACAAAGCCGCTTCTTTTCAAGCCTGCGCCAAACAACTTACCTGTAGCAACTGCCAAAAAATGTAACAACATGGGGAAAAAAGTAAAATAGAGAGACATATACATTCATTTTTGTCAGTCTAATTTAGGTATGGAACTTTAGAAATATGCCAATGCTACGCAAGTCGAGCCTAAGCATGAAAGTCGTACAATGAGTATGACAATAAATTAGACACAATTTCAACTCTTGTGCTCGTACAGACGCCCCAACATAACATCACAATAATTGAGGATGTTCGTGCAGGAAGCGGAGACGATGCCATCTTATCTGAAAAAAGTACGGCCCACGGGGAAGAAAACCTATTAAACTACACGTACAAAGGACTCCATCATCACTTCACTGAATATTTCTAGGCAAAGAGAGCCGTGCTCCCTGCGGTGTACTGACAAGACGGGCGCATTACCTATGCTGCCGAGGAGGGAGCCTCATCCTTGGCACACGTCGGAGGACAATCCTCTTTAGCGCTCCTCCAGGAAGTCTCGAAAGCTAAAAGTGGGGAAGATTCGCTAAGTATTGAGAAAATACGGTCAGCAAGTACTGCTGCTTTGTTCAGTATGCCGAGGCTGCCCAAATCAAATGGATAATTAGTTTTTTTTTACATTGGTAGCAAGAATATTGGATTCCTTGAGTGGTTAGCCTTATGATCGAGGGAGGAAATATTTGAATATGTATTGCAAAACTAAAAAGTAAGAAAAATTGTACTGTCCGGCCGTTCTGCATTTCAAACCGTTTAAAGCTAAGCTCACCTATATTACAAGTTCATTCAAAGGCTTTTCACGTCAAACCAAAAAAACTGCGATTCAAATTCAGAGATCATTCCTAAAATTAGGCTGAGAGTTTAATAACTCGTAAAATGCATCCCCAGCTCCGAATCGGCATCTCCAAACGTTGACACTTCAATAATTAGTTTCCTAATTGGGCACTGCAATTCTCACAGCATAACGCCACACCAGAACAGGTTACCGTTCAGCATCCCTAATTAAGTGACTGCCCACTCCTGGCACCACGCGACCTTCAAGTTTAGCCAGCGTGGACCATGTATTATTATTTAGTTCAGACGATTAGAAGCCCTAATGGTGAATGTCTTCACGGCAAAAACGTGGAGAAAAAAGACATGAGGTTCACTCAATAATATTCATACGTTCAATATATTTCCCAATTGCCGACCAAGAAGGACGACGATTGTGGAATACTAAGAAATAAGTATCTAACTAGCAGGCAAAGACGACAAAGGATCTACGTTCCAGTGAAAACCCTACGTACAGGAACAGTCATATTCTCCCACAAGAGAAGTTGCGAGAATTAGAGTATTAACAGAGACGAATAAACTTCCTTCGAAGCGGTCACAGCAACACTCACTCTAAGCGTGATTTTGAACTGCTGAAGAGTTCTGAGACCTGCTTTTGTTACTCTACGTGAGCCACGTGGTTTTCACCTCATAATTATCTAAGTACGCTTATTATAGAGCTTCAATTTCTCTCGAATCTTGCGTGGTGTCTTGTGATCCGACAATGAGTGACACGAGAACTGGCCTCACTGGGACCCCTTGCGGGACGTATGTATTAAAAACCTAAAATGACACCGGCTGTCAGCCACAAGTAATCAGAACAAAAAAGTTGAGCCCATCAGGAAATGTGCGAGCGCAGGGGGAAAAATGAATTTCAATACCGGAAACTAAACACAAATTCCCAGACGACCCTCAACAACGTCTACCGATGAATCTCAAAATCATTTATTAAAATGCCGCTAACCTTGGTTCATTCTGAAGAAGGCATGGGGAAATAATTGAATAAAATGCATTCTTCAATAAAGAATACTAATACAAGCTGAGACTGTAGAGCAAGCAAAGAATGGAGAGATTATAGGGAGGGTGATACAGAGCAAAGGATTTAATTATCAACTAGAGTTTTTTTTTTATTCAGAGACAGAATGCAGTAAGAGCTCCTTAGTCTAAATTTGTACGTGTGTGACTCCAATTCTGCAACTGCGACCTCAATTTGGATCATTAGAAAGATTCCACACCGCTCATGATAAAATTATCTGAGGAAGCGGGTAGAATTTTAAACAATTGTTTCTATTTAAAACGACACACGTCCACTCTAAACTGAAGAATTTGTGCTTAACCGTTGTGCATACCGGCATCGTTAGAATTAATCGCGCGTGCGTGGACGATCTTCAAACCTTGTAAGCACTGTGAACCTCGCATGACGTAACCATCGAATTGATGAACTCTTCCTCACCCTTAAAATGATGGATCAAAACGGAGGAATAACGTCCCATTCGCACTTGAGGGGTAAAGGAGGGTTTGGGATCCCATGATCATCAATCGAGGGGGCTCAGCACCAAGTTCTAGCCGCTCATTTTATTTGAGCTCTCAGGACTGGAAAGCATCTTAATGGCCGTCACCCTCACTTGAGCTAACGTTCTTTGTCGGCCCTACGAAATATGCAGCACCTGAGGAACTGAATTTGAAATTTCTCTCACGAACTCCGAGGTCAACTACAATTCATTGAAGATGAAGGGAAGGGAACAGAGAAATTAAAATAATATAACTTACTATTAAACTATGAAATATTTTAGAAGTTGTCCCGTTTCTTCAGGACTTGTGAGATATTTGAACACGTAATTCATGGGTGGCCCGCATCGGTGAACATAAATGAACGGATATGTAATCACAGCTTCAACAATTAAAAGTTGAAGTACCTATTGGGAAGACCAAATAGAGACCTTTTCCATGATAGTTCCCAGGGTTTTAAAGTTTAAGACTAAAATTGCCATTGATAAAATGACTCTCGCAGAATAAACTAGTTGAGCAACGAAAACGTTTTCACGAGTAAAATTGCATAGAACAAAAACAAATGTTTTTTCGAATTGATTTCACATGGGACTGTCACATTCATCTTGAATATCTGCGCCCGCAAGTGATGGTGGCGGGACGGCGACAGAGATTTCAAGGAAGTCAGGCCTTGACACGAAGGCTTTCGTGGAGCACGAGCTCGATATTAGCAGACCGCCGTCCGCCAGCCCGCCATCCATCTCCTCGCTTTAAGTCCTCCCTATATATGGGAAAGAATCCGCTGACTCGAGCCCTATAATAATCTTCAATATATAGAGACCGAGAGTTACCACGCCGATTCAGCAGCCTGAGGTCGCACGAAATTTGAAAGATACGAACATGATTGAAATTTTAAGAGCAATTCAGAGGGAGTTACGAACATCAACTTATGAAGCCCATTGCTGGCAGGCCATGAACGCTGAACTCTAATATTCTCTAGAGAACTAACATTAAATTACAAGGAAATGAATTTCGTTGGAATATTTCCTCCGCGTTTTATGTCATTTGAGAAGATTTTCTCGTTACACTTTCACTTTAAAGGAGAGGAGTTGCAATATAGCTAACATAGCTAAAGGCTCGGACCAGGCCAAATGTAGTCATTTCATACTTCTTTCGAAACTGCTTGCATATGGGAGAAATTAATTCTTTTTAGGAAATATATTCATACTGTCAGAAATTACATTTTAGAAACGGCTTTTGTGCCACTATGCTAATAATTCATTATTAGTAGGTTAGACTCATTTTCCAAAGTTTAGTATTCAATTAGCATCACGTATTCGGAGGCAATTGAATCACGCTCATGATAGAATACAATGCTTCACATTGAATTTAGGCGATCTAGCCAAAAATGACCTAAAAACCATTTTCCCAACGTAATGATTTTCTATCCAGAAACTTCAAAGACGATAGAAATAAAGACCTGCTCACCACAGTGCCTAGAAAATCATCCAGCACTAGAATAAATTCTGGTCGGTCTGATAACGAACACAGTAAAGAATCGGTTTTCGCTCTTGTTCGTTGTATAAAGCCCCAAGGGCCCTTCATTTCAAGTAATTCAATACGCGGGGAACTTGACTCCGTCCTTCAGCTCCTCCATGGGACTTCTGCTAAAGATGAACATAAATGGTCCAGGCTGGCTGGTCGGGTCCCAGATCGCTCCTGCCAGCATCGCTCGGCCTGAAAACGACTCTGGCCAGGTCGCCGAGACGAGGTTATTGCACGAGCTGTTTGTGGTCCCCTCAGGTCTCCGGGACACAATTAAGCTCCGTTTAATTATCAGCCTCAATAATAGCTGCAGACCAGGCCTAAGTCAAATGCGTTCCAAGGACGAGTCTCGTGAGTGCAATTAGGAAAAGTTTAGTTGCTTCTGCCAAGTTTGCTAGACAACAGTTCATGGGAGAAGTTCGGTCTATTATTTGGGTTTTGGTCATGATTTGCTGCATGAAACGCTACTCGCCTTTCATGTGGGAATCGTTGTCAGAAAATGAATGCTTCCACGAGGAAACCTCTTGAACACTCGGTGGTTAAGCACCATACAGTCGAATGAGCCTGTAAATCGCAGCGCCAAAACTTAACCCTTCTAACCTTTCAACCTTACGAAATTGTTTAACACTTTGCCTCCGGAGTGGGCCATATATGGTACACACGNAATTTTACCTGCGTGGAGAATCGTAGTCAAAGTGTTAAGTTCATTGAGCGTTAATGTTCTTAGGAAGTTGCTAATCATGCTTGAAGAAACAATCTATAAAATGGCAACGTTTCGATGTTCTTACATCATCATCATCATTAGGCTGAAACAATGCAACAGAAATTTCCCTCGCATAAACTAAATGTAAAGAGTGTAGTAGCTAAATTCAAGACTATTCAGAAAGTTCATGAGCTTGAACAAACCCAACTTCATGAATTTTCAATCCAGGACAAAAAGAGAAGACGCTTGACGTTCAATTGGGAAAAGAAAGCAGTGAACGCACTAGGTACCGTCGTCGGAACACGGCGTAGTTCTACTTCGGGTGACCGTGTTCGAAATGAAGACACAAATAAATTGGTGCAAACAACCGTGTTCGATTATAATTAACATCCTTTGAATGCAAGGCCCTTACACAGAAAGTTAGGGAAAAAGAGGTAGAAAATTTCACACCTACTGTAAAGTGGCAAACTGAACACTTTTGTCTTGATAAAACTTAGTGAAAAATTTTTGTTTTGAGATATTACTTTAATATTTAAAAGGGAAAAATTTGAAAAAATTGCACACAAAAATTATTTATACATTCACTTTATAGGAATTGTTTTTAGCTTCCACCACTCACATCCATACACTGAGATATCATACCTGTTAGTTCTCTGATTTCAATGAAAATAGTCTTGCACTGCTTCCTCAACATCGACACGCCTCTGAAGGCCGGTCTCTCTTCAGTTTATTTCAAAACTTCAGTCGTCACATAGCTTTTGGTACAAATTCGAAAACGTTCTGTGACCAGGTGCGTAAATGTTTGGAAAACACTCTAGGTATAGCCTGGCTACCTGTCTGTACCATTTGCTGGACCGTAAACAAGTTTCCCTTTTCTGAGTTGCGGTTCATGTTGCCATCGCTGTGTCACAATAGACAATAGACAGCAACAAATAGGTAAGGAAGAAATTACCTTGTTGCGTGATCTGGAACAATCAAGGAACTTGCCTGTCTAAACATGCTTATCAAATATCTCAAAAACTATGCTTTTTTTCACAAAGTTTCACAGAGGCAAAACTGCTTAGTTTGCTACTTTTTGGTAGGCGTGAAATTTCGAAGTTCTTTTTCCCTAACACTCTGTATAACATGACAAAAATGACTGCAGTGACCATCACCTCGCGGTGTCTGAACAACAATTGCGGCTCTGTAATGATCACATCTCTATTGATGTATGCACTTGTAAGTGTTCGGAACAAGCGACTTAATTGATATGATGCAAGAAGATTGGCACGCTTTACGTACGTAGGAGTTACCTGGCTACGATTAATGGATTCCTTTACGGTAATGACATACCTTATCCTATTCGGTGATGACTACCCCCGTTCAGTGATGTAATTAATTACGTAAGATTTTGCAGCGCTTCAGCGATTCAAACTATGAGGCACCGAAAGAGAAGGGACCATTCAAAATAGACTATAAAAATTGAGGAATCCATGTACAAGGTGTACTCGTACACAGGATCCCTTGCGCATAAATAACAATATACGAATGAAAAGCAAAAAAGGGAGAGAGGAGATGGCGAATAAGAAGCAAAAATTAAATGAAGTAAATGGCAATAAAGACAGGAGTCCCGATGGCCTAGCCATAGCCGAGGCCACCTAACAGTGCTCCCCTGGGGACGCAGTCCTCATAGCATACGATGGACAAACTTAACCATACAGCCTCTCTTATGTTCCCTGAGGGGGTTTCAACAATGAGCACATTTCCCTCGGGCGCATAATTGAGAAGCAAACTACGCCGCTACGCTATGAAAAGCTAGCGCAGGAAATTCACCAGACGATTCATCGTCAATCCGAATAAGAAAGAGAAATAGGCCACATAAAACCAGTTCATTTATTGAGCTGAGGCCACTGCGTGATGCTGAATCGATAGAGGCTTACCTTCGATGAAGGCTACAAAAAATTTAAAGCATTTTAGGCGCAATTTCTCAACGCAAAAGGAGTTTATATCAATATGTACGGCTGAAAATAAAATTGATTTAACTCTGACTACAGCTTACCTATCTCAGTGCAGAATCGAGCAAAAATCATTTTAAGTTTTTTGAGCGAGCTTCCGCGCACTTCAGCCAGCTAAATGAAACATCCATTATAGTTGGTCGTTTGAAAAGGCCAGGGTACGAGCAAGAAGAATAGCAATGCACTCTAAGAAGCCATGCTGCAGCCTTCTACACTCGCGAAGCTTCCAATATATTCAGTCGGATCAGCTGAGCCTCGGTTCCCGCATGCCTTGAACGCTCAGGCGTAAATGGGCAGCCTTTGAAGCAAAGCTAAGCTTCAATCCTTCCTTAAGGATCAGCAGAAAAATTCCTTTTCAAGTGTTACCTCAGAACGAAGCTAAAGCTAAGCCCAAGTTAATGGATTGGTGCTCGTCAGAGCTGCGAGGCTATGGAGCGTCGGCCCAAGCCTCGCCTCTAACGACATGCTGACGTCTGCGACAATTTTTACGCTTCTTCCGTGGGCTTGAATGAAGAGATGAGACTCTTGCTCCGAGCTCAAATTGTACTTACGGAGAAGAAAGTTGAGTCGCGTCGAAGTGATTATGATAAAGACCATTATACTAAATTTTGTGTTTTTTAATTTAGAAAATGAAATGAAAGAACATCTTAGTACTGAACATTTGATATTTTATATGAGCCGGAATTTGCAACCGTTCAATGTCTGTGAATTTAATTGCAAAATAAGAAATACGTACGTATGAGAAATTCTCCAACTCAAATTTTGGGAGTTGATAGCAATTCAACCTAACACCATACAGAAATAACATTATCGCTCGAAAGGGCCGTTCATTTCGTTTACTGGAAAATGACACGAGTGCGCCCTCACAATCTTCAAAATACCCCAAAATTCAGAGAAGCCTTCAGTTATAATTTATGACACAAAAGAAATGAACATCGGCAGTCATTCCCTCCCAAGGTTTGCCTCAGAGAGTCTATATTTTCTCATGCCTGGAGTATAGGAGCCAAGTTTCCTGGAACACAGACGAGATGACTGGACGAGATAGAACACAGTTTCAACACGAGTCATTTTATGAAGGTGCCGGCGAAAAGATCTTTGATTAGAGGAAGACGG
This sequence comes from Orchestia grillus, assembly GCA_014899125.1. Classification (NCBI taxonomy): domain Eukaryota; kingdom Metazoa; phylum Arthropoda; class Malacostraca; order Amphipoda; family Talitridae; genus Orchestia; species Orchestia grillus. The sequence goes on from VOMN01004585.1 coordinate 11,559, forward strand.
AGGACATTTGATTAAATCTTAGAAAGATTTTGATTAGCTGTGACTGAAAGACCAGCGTAGAAAGAAAACGGTAACACACGTTTTTCTTTAAAAACGGGTAAATTGTTCTGTCAGTTGAACGGCGTTTTCGTGAACGGAGCCGGTGAAAATTTCTTAGTATAGGACGTTAAATCTCGGTTCTCGCACGGCGAGGAAAACTAAACTCGTCCCTAGATGAACTCGTGCATCATTTTGGACTTACTCAAATAATTGTTGGTAGTCTTCATCAGTTAAAGCGATTTCTATGAAACAGTTGTGTACTTCTAGACGGTTGAGAACAGAAAAAGAGAAAACAAAATTCACTGCTTCATATTCAATCCATATCATTTGCTTCTCAAATTTACTCGTCCCGTCGAAGTTGTTCAACTACTCAAAACTACAAGTGAATAGGTAAGAATTTTGAACCCTTCTACTCCTGCTATTTGTTTTATTTTGAATATGACTTCTTTTACTTGGTATGGGCTTACTTCACTTTCACTCACTTCAATATCCACTTGAGGGGCGGATGTGACGTACGCTTTACCTCACCAAGACTGTTCAAACCCAGAAACTCGGTTGGAAATTGAAATGCTTCTTGCACAGGCCTTGAATCTTATATATATGTATTAAATACATTTATGTGCGTTTGAAGTTTTTCTACGTATAGGGCATCATGTTCGTCACTGAATCCAGGTATTTTGTTGCACGACGTCATGATATATCATAAATTTTGCATCTTGCGACATTTTAACATCTGATCGTCACTATCTTAAATTATAGGCAACATCACTCCCAGGACAGTCATCTCGATAGCTAAAGATCTCTAGTTGATGCATCATTCTTTTGAACATAAATGCCGCATTCAGTTGGGCCATTTACCATGCATAGTTTCAGTCGTTTCAATATCGGCCACTTGATATGCATGGAAGCATGTCAAAAAAACATTGAATTAGTCAAGGACCGTGAGAATGCTAATGTGGACACACTGTTCAACAACGAGTTAATTCTTCGATGGAAAAACACTCAACTCTCGAGAACGCGTATAAAAATTTTTGTGTCAAGGTCATGGGTAAAAAGGAAAATCAGTTTTGCTGTAATGAAGCGAAGGCGCATTAATGGCAATGTGCAGCGATTAGTAAATAACCCATATCCCATTGTGTTTGATATCAAATGTATGAAAACTCTAATCTGCCGCATCGTTGTTGCACGTAGAAAACATAATAGTAATTGTTAGTTCTCTGTAAATCTTCGCAAGGAATAAACAAGCGGCAACACCAGGCAAAAACAGCTAGCAATGACTGTAGTTCAGTTCCTGAAATGAGCCTCGCAATGCACAGAAAGACGTCGCTGTGACTATTTCAGTTCATGCAGTGAAAGACTTGCTATAAAAAAACAGCTGCAGCTGTAATTCAGTTCCAGAAATAATAGACTTGAAACAAACGAAAAGATGCAGCTGACTGAGCTACAGTTCTTGAAATGAAAGAATTACACTCGAGAAAAGAAAAAGCTCTGACTGTATTCCAATTCTTGAAAAACAAGACGTGCAGCCGACGAAAAGACACAGCAGTGACTATTCCAGTTCCTCGTGCACAAGACTTGCAACAGACGAAAAGACAGAGATGTGATTGTCCGTAAGTTCCTGAAATACAAGACTTGCAACAGACGAAATGACACTGCTGTGACTGTATTCCAGTTCCAGGCGCATAAGACTTGCAGCAGACGAAAAGACAGATGTGATTGTCCGCAACTTCCTGATACAGCTGTGACTGTATTCTAGTTCCTGAAAGACAAGACTTGCAGCCGACGAAAAGACACAGCTGTGACTGTATTCTAGTTCCTGAAAGACAAAACTTGCGGCCGACGAAAAGACACAGCTGTGACTGTACTCTGGTCGCTGATATGACCCGTTCAAGCGGCACTGCAGTCTCGGACTTGAGTAGAGTGGGTATTTCAGCCGTCGACGCTGCTGTAAAATTGCAGAGATCGTAAAACCTAAATTGATATCGGCGAAGACCTTACATGAGGATGAGATGCCGTGTAAAGTGGCGGATAAATCCAAGGAAGGCTCTTGTAAATGCGCTGTATAATCCCGCTGCAGCATGGACATCAAAATTTACTGTTACATTCACAATTTTATCACGTTCCAAACGAAGGAAAACTTGCAGATATTTTCACCAAGCAGGTACAATAGTAAGTATCTAGAAAGCGAGATATCATAACCATCACTTAATAAGTGAAATAATAAACCTCATTTTTTGACGAGTAGATTTTCCTGCCAACTACATGATTTCCAGGCGCGTAAAAAAATAAGGCTGAAAACTAACTTTAAATTAAGCTCTATCTTTGCGCATGCGTTGCTGAAAAGGTCAGTCAAACTCTGCAAAGCTAATCGAAAAATATCTTCATAGTTAACACGGTGCAAAGTTAATCGAAAAATGTCTTCTAATATCTGATGTAGTTGTACGATGCGTCACTCCACGGGGACCTCTGAATATTCGTGTCTTATGGTTAATGAAAACAGAAGAGAAGCTGTGCGTAAAATGGTCTAGAAATGTCGGCGGGCTAATTACAGAAGTTTGCTCTGGTTACTTTACTGGAAAGTCTAATCAAGTGGGCTTCGTCGGTCATAGATGGAGCTGCAGTCCAACACCTGAACACCATTTATTTTTTCGGACAGTCTTGCCATAAGCGGTCAAGTTTTGCAATGTAAGCTAATATTCTTTTGAAAGTCAACGCGTACATGGCAATGAAAAATTTTCCTTACTGAGGGTACGAACAGCATGCGGCAGAATCATAATGTGCCCCTGAACGAAGAGGTTTTTTATATTCTTGAGGCACTTCTTCACTGCTGTTCAGCGTACGAGCACTTCATCCTAAAATGGGTAATTTTCAATCCCATAATCGTAAGGGGTTTGAATCGCATTGGGCTGAGGACTTGGTCATTTCGAACAATATTGAAAGGAAGGCCAAACGTTGGCTGCGTAACCGTCACAGATGAGAGTCTCGTAAAAAAATCTGCACTGCAAAAGCTAGACCCTTACTTGTTCAGGTCGACCATCCTGACGACTTAGCAGAGCCAGCTACCACCGAGTCGGGTACCTCTTCCCAGTCTATAAAAATAATACATGCCGGCTTTCTGTTGCCCTTCTGCGGCGAAGAAACATACGATCGTTATAGAGATTGGGGCTCACTCATTTTCAGAACAGATTATTAGATTAATGGCTAAAGTCAGTTTAAAGCCCTATATCCCCATGCAATGTGATTTAAAGAGAACGAAAAGATGGGCCCATTTAGGGTGGACTTAATAAAACGAGGAATTTATGCACAAGTGTGTTCCCACACAGGATTTCCATCGCATAGCAACAACAAATTAAAGAAGGAAGATGAAGAAACATAGAGCAATTAACGCTAAAGGTGTGCCGGCCTGCGCCAGGGGCTGATCTGTGCAGTGCCGTTCCGCGCAGCGTGATTGTCACGTGACATT
>VOMN01004588.1:0-44291 GCA_014899125.1 Orchestia grillus
GGAGTCAAACTACATCCCTAACTTACATGATTAAGATCACTCCGAACTACATATCTGTAGCAATTACGGAAGGGGCATGGAGGTACAAACGCACAACGTGTAGAGTTCTCATTTTATAGTTCCTTCAGTATATACCTGAAGCACGTATCAAATCATCTACACGAACGTAGAAAGACGTATCTATAAACTTCTATTCAAGATAAAATACCAATTTCTTATTTTACAGTCTCGCAATAACAATGTTTTCTCTGAACTTTTTGTTTTTGGGGGGATTCTCTTGAGAGGATCAGCTTTGGATCTCAACCTCTGGAAGTTTACACCTTAATCCAGTGGCAGAAAATTGGCCCGTGGGAGTGGAGGAGGTGACTCGTGTATTGTAAGAATTATTGGTGGGCTTACTGTGAGAGTTTCCCTGTGTTAATAGTGAATGAAAGAATTGAAGAATTTTTGGCAGTGCTTTCAACTATGCTTTTACAACGCCCGACAGTCAGTGTTGAAAATATCATTTCGCACGTCGTAATTATAGTTAATTATAGTTCATTGCATGCATTGGCCAGTGTGTGAGTGAAAATTTTTAATTTCGTTAAAGTAAAATCAGAGTTTATCACCTTGATTGTTTCAACAAGTAATCATCTAGACACATGTACTTTATTCTACGATGCGGTTTTCAAGGGGGGGATGAGTTTGTAGACGTCAATATGCTGCCAGAGGATGTTAATTGGTCTGAATTTATATTTGAAAAAACAGACACAAGGACGTGATTTGAAACATGTTTTTAATATACGTGGTATAAAATTTTATGAAATTTGAGCGATATTGTGCGTTTAGTCAAGTCAACTTATGAGTCTCAGTTTGGCAGGCCTTTTTTGTTAAAGAGAAAGATATGAATGAAATTCCCCATGATCAAATCCACGTCGGTCTTGTCTTGAAGGAATGAATTTCTCAAACCAATGTCAGTTCGTGTTTATGTCGTACCATGGAACATCTATGTGATTACTGAATAGTTGTGCGAGTTCTGTCCTGAATTCTCGCATGCTAATAAAAATCACATGATATCCATGAAAAAGTTAGTAACATTGCATCTTCGAAATAGGACAACCCTCACGTCCAAAAGCAGGATCTTCATAAAACGATGAACCTTTATTTATTCCAACACGTTTTACTTTTGGGTTTTAAATGCCTTACAGCTACTGGTGTGGTGGGGGATGTGAGGAATGTGTGGTTTAAACTTCCTTTTCCAAGGGAAGTACTCCGCAGTCACGTGAAAAGCCTCACCTGAGTCGAGGCTCGAACCCTGGTCCATTCGGCTGTGAGGCCATCACGCTCACCAGTACGCCATGGAACCCCCAAAGTAATGAAATTAATGAATATCTAAATAGTGAATCATTTACGTAATTTTCATGGGCACCTAGAGTCTCGTTGCATCTGTGAGCCAGGATGTTAAAAATACGGTGTGAAAAATTGATTGGCTTCAATGCGAAGTATGAATGAAGCTTGCTAGTCTATCAGAGCAGTAATACTTAGCATGAACACAGCTAAGAGAATAAATGGAATATGTAAGTCATTATAATAGAACATAGTTTTTTCTGGAGATCTTTGAGATATGAGAGGACGAGTATTACCGTGATGGAGAGTGGCAATTTTTTCCAGTAAAAAGCTTGCTTTCGGAGCTCTGTAGTATTCAAACGATAGAGTTGAATTTAGATAATAACGGAAAATGTTAAATTATTATCTAGCAGTTCACAAGGGAAAACTCCTTCATTACTCAGCCATATACTCAGCAGCACCTTCTCTGGATAAAGTTCTCCTCCCTATTCCTTAGGAAGTCTATTTCCCAGAAACTTTGAAAAGGCTGGGCTGTATACCATTAATGAAGAATCCATATTGATTCCTAGCAAAAATCGATCCCAAAAATGATGCAGAACGGATGTCGTAGAAGCAACCCTTCACAAAAAGCGACACTCTCTCGTAAGGATCTCTGGAACAGTTTATACATTGTATGCCTGTCAATTACTGAAGCTTTTCCAATTTCTGAAGTTGTCGTAGGAGCATCGTATGGATTACGATAAATTATTCGGTATGTTCCCAAAAGGAGGCGGTAGGACTTACTGCGATATCTGTTTAAAACTTCGAAATCAAAATCTTTTCTTCAGTTTTTACTGGCTTATACAAGACCGAAAAGTAAAAAAGGAATCCAAGCAGGCCACATTTCTTTGATTTACTTTAATATTGGGATTAAAACTAGGAATGGAATTTACTGTTTGTTAAAATGTTTGTTAAATATCATTGCATTTCTTAATGTTTAAAACGAACAATCGTAACTTATAATTTGCTAATAAGTTTCACGAAATTTAATACAACATTTAATCGCACAATATCCGATAAATACGTTACCGTAGTGTTTTAACACTTTTTACGACACCCTGTACTCGTACTGTGTGTGTTCTGGCAACGACAGTGCACGGGCAGAAGTCATTACGAAGGCTAGCGTTCTGTTCAGTACTCGGAGGAAAAGAGCAAAGTCCTGGTCTAGTCTGGGCTCCGCTACGAGCTAATATCGCACTCCGGTGTCCGCTGGGACGGATGCAGGCATCGTTCATGACGCTTCGCTCCGCGTTGCGGTGTCCCCCAAGTTTGCTGTAGTCGCAGGATCAAGGCAAATTCCTTCAAATCTTGTCTAGAGAACACAATCAGCTTCTGCAAATCGTCGTTGCTGGAGCTTTGCTAGCAAACTCATAAGTTCTAGGTGTACTGAATGGAGGGAGCTTTTCAATGATAAACTTTCAATGAAAATTACTGAACTTTTTTATCCGTATTGATTAAATTTAAAACTTGATGAACCATGGAGATTGAGGGAGTCTCTTAACATGAACTTTAACTGGAAAATACCGAACTTATCATCCTTTATGATCAAATGTAGAACTCCATGAACTATCTACATTAAAAAGCCTTTGAATTGGTGATTTGTAAATGTATGTAGAAGGTGGGCCACAAATTTTCACACGATGAAACGTGAAGTGCATTATTTGATTATGTGACAAAACTAAAGGCCAACTGTCTTACAGGGATAAAACTAGAAGTTCGGCATCGTCTGGCAAGTCAGACCCGCCGAGGTGTGGGCGTTAGAACACTTCCAAAAGCGGGCGCCGGAAGGCCGCGGCGGGATCGGCGGTGGCTGATTAGCTCAGCCCTGCTCACGGAGCTGCGATTCCGGGCTGGCGAGTGAGACAGATAAACTTTTCTGGGGAACAATAAAGCGTCTGCAATGAAACAGGAAATGAAAACACAAGCAAAGCTATCGAGCTCTGCGCAGAAAGAGCGACTTGGCTACGAGATACTGGTAAAGCTTTAACAGTTAGTTATGACCACAAATGCATATTACTACTACAATCATCTAACTGATAGTAATTTTCTATGAGTGGGTACGTGGACATTTATTATTACACGTACTAACTGTTATTAAATGTACTCATTAAAGCTTCGTTTGATGGGGACGAGAAAATTTTCTGATGCTAAATTGACTGCAGATACGTAGAGACATCGACTCATTATTACGTTTGTGGAGTGAAGGAGGCGTAGCATCACGCTAGCACGTTTAAAGTTGAATGATGACTGTATGTAGTGCGACGGGTGGCCTAAGTACTGTGAAATTACGATGTGACGAGGAGAGTTGATTGGCAAGTTCTGCATTAGATGCTTTCCCACAAAAATGAACTTGTGCCATGTGACACGCTTCGACCAAGTAACTCTAGAAATGGGACCAGCTAAGTGGTGACAGAGAGAAGCAGATGCCAGAAGAAGCTCTAGAAATGTTCCCCAGCGTCTTCTGCTAAGCAGCATCGATTGGCACTACGCTCTAACATGTGATGTGTTGCGTTATGTGGCGCTGCTGTTTAGTGTTGCACACGCTCACTTCTGTAGCGTTATGTGGCGCTGTTGTTTAGTGTTGCGCACGCTCACTTCTGCAGCGTTGTGTGGCGCTGTTGTTTAGGGTTGCGCACTCTCACTTCTGTAGCGTAGTGTGGTACTGCTGTATAGTGTTGCGCACGCTCACTTCTGTAGCGTTATGTGGCGCTGCTGTTTAGTGTTGCACACGCTCACTTCTGTAGCGTTGTGTGGTACTGCTGTATAGTGTTGCGCACGCTCACTTCTGTACCGTTATGTGGCGCTGTTGTTTAGTGTTGCGCACTTCCGCTTCTGTAGCGTTATGTGGCGCTGTTGTTTAGTGTTGCTGCGCACTCTCACGCGTGTCGCGTAGGCAGGAGTATTCGTTTGTAGCTTTACTCTAGCGTGCGTTGCTTGGTTTGTAATTCAGCTTTGAGTGTTCCAGCGTCTCAAAGCCTTCGTGAACCGTGGATCCGTTCCGCAAGATTGAGCTTTCTCAAATGCGTTTCGCAACGGGGTGCTATTTTTGTTAGGTAAACCCATCAAATCATTCACAGACATAAAATTTAATAATCTGCAGTCTGTATAACGTTATTCTGCTCCCTCTCTATCATACGTACGATTCTCAGTTGTCTGACCTCGAGCATTAAACTGTTCTCAGTGTTAACAGAAAAATTAGACATAATTCTTCTGGAAGTTGAGTATCTTCATCCTTCCCGCAGTGATGGGTCTAAGCTGACTAACCACGTTCATCTGCGCTGGGAGTAGACTAGGCCGCATTGACAGACTCGCAATATTCCTGTAGTTCTTTTAGCGTTTTTTTTTGTTCTTATGACAACACTCGAGTCACACTTACCATTGCAGGACTGCATTGTACCTGTAGTTTGTTGTAACAACGCTCGGGTCACACTTACCATTGCAATACTGCATTGTACCTGTAGTTTGTTGTAACAACGCTCAAGTCGCACTTGCTAAATAATTTAGTGACCTCTCGTTAAATAAATTTTCGTGTAATAGCTTGCATTGTTTATGAGTATGTTTGTGTTGTTTCATAAACGAATAAAATGTTCCTCAATTGCTGTTTTATGCAGCTTATTACTTATGATTTTACTTTTTCCATACCTGTGATAATGATAAAATATTCACTGAAGCAGTTTCTTCACGACTTCATATTTTATTCCTCAAAATAAAAGCTTGTAAACTACATATGTTCCGAATTATCTCCCACGTTTTTCTAGTCAACTGGAAAATGATCCCTTTTCTAACGTTTTCACTTCATAACAGTTGACAATTTGATGACTGCGATTGGTGGAGAAAAAAAATTAGCTTCTTCCGTTAGACTCGGAGTCATTTATCTACCAAGAAATGCGTAGGGAGCGTGTAAAGTTGAAAACAAATTGTTTCTCGAAATTATTTTATAAGTTCAAATTTACTTCTGAAGTGTACCAAATTTCGGGCAATTTCGACGCGTTTCTTTCGATGATGTTATTTTTGGAAGCGTAAAGCGACTCCCTGGTGGTCTTATCGCAGCCAACGGGTTGTGCACCCGAAAGGTTGGAGTTTGACGGCAAACGTCGGGCTTTAAATTGTAGGAAGAATAGTGAAAAAACTGCATAAATGCACAATGAGGTTTTTCTATAATTTTAGTCAAGAATAATTTGACCAAGCGAATTTCATACACATGAGGATCTTTTTGTAAATAAATTCCGTGGAAGCCTTAGAAAAGTAGAATTTTGAGTTTTAATTACAGAAATACTATAGAGAAACAAGTGCATGCGACTCCTGTGTGAATCGGACAATTTCCTTACCGACCTAACGGATGTATATAAAACATAGGTTTCAGTGTAGAAAGGTTTGGACAGGAAAGGCTGTAAATTGCTTTTTACGTGGTATCAGATAAAACTGACGGTGAATGTACATAGACCCAAAAGGTCATCGATTTTAACACCATCTCCGGTAAGAACTGGATCACTTGTTTAGGTTTAATTAATATTTCTCAACTTTGAAGGACGAATTCGCTAACTTTTCGATTTTAAGTAAATGATCTGGAAATGAGTTTACTCGATCGTCCTAGACCTCTCCCGGTAGAAACCTGTTTTTTGGGGGAAATTTAGGGATCTTGGAAAATCTGACGCGTACGCACAGCCCACGTCAAAAAATCTGTCGAGGAAAAGACATCATTCTGTCATCAAAGTGATCCTCCAAAAAAGAAAGAGAGCAGTAAAATGAGGGCATAATGACTGAAGCCGGAGTGACTAATGCTGACGGATTGTATAAAGCGTTATTTAAGGAGGGGTCAGTAAATCCGCGTAATGATGCTTTGCTAAAACTTTCAGAAATTATTGCTCATGATCTACATCAGGTCTAGTGGCCAAAAAATTATTTTTGAATGATCGGATATTGAAATAAAGTCCGGTGCTAAAAATAGTAATGCCAGGAAAAGGCTGAGTGCTGAAATTGTGAATTTAACGCTTCAATAAAGCAGTTAATTCTGATCACTATACTGGTTTAAATGAATATAAGGATTAGAAATTTTGTTTTTTTGCATGCCCTACTCAAATCATAAAGAGTACAAAAAACATCCTAGAAAAGGCGCATGAACTAATCCATCCAGGAATTACAGAATTCCATGATCACAGACAATGCAACAAAATTCATAAATTCATCTTGTGTGCGTAAAAGGTTGTTTTACTCACTAATTCAGGAGCCTTGAGCATAATTTAGAAGATGTAAAACCTAACATAGAAGCTGCGTTTTCTCGTAGTATTCTCGAGCGTCTGTTGCGCTCAATAATGTAAAGCTGGTGCTCATGGCTACAGTCTGTCACAATTGCTACGTTCTATATAACTGATTTAGCGGACTGCAACCCCAACAAGTGTTGTGGAAGTTAAGTTGCCGGTAAGCATAACCTTATTTATTCGAAATATGTGTTCTGGGTCAAGAACATATATTTTGAATACCCAGAGCTTAAAATGTTGAACATAAATCATGCTTAACTGAGTGAACATGCTTAAAATAAGCACGCCATATATCCAGGGTTGTCTGTATAAATACATACTGTGAGTGATAAGCTCCTGGATTTAACTCATCCGAAAAAAGAATTCACTACGCGCGAGTCATTGTCATCTAGCTCTTGGTGATGAACAAAATGAAATTCGTTCATAAATTTATTCGTTTGGTCATACGTTTGAACGATCCACTTCTTCCTGTCCAGGTATTTTGAAACTTTCTTCAGCTGTTGAATCTTCATTAAGACGCAACATTTTCGTTCATTTCTAAGGGTGTGAGCAGTCGAGCAAAGGGAAACTTCTCTTCAAGAGTTCATTATTTTTTCATCTCTATTGATTTTGTTGCCAGTTATTTCGAGCTCCACCGCTGGTGTTGTTTGGTTCCCTGCGGGACCCGCCAGGGGCGACTACCGTAAGTGTCACAAATTACGACTCAAAGTTACTGTAAGACTTGTCGTGAGCTTGAAATTATCAGTGTTTAGCTATGCACTAAGCCATGTTCCAATTTTGCACTCACATTCGTCGTCTAAAGTTGTGCCATTTTTTGAGGAAGGTTTGAAGGATGTAGCGTAAGGTGCGTTGCATGGAACAAATGAATTCAGAGAGCTATCACTTTCTTCGATTCCGATGTATAAAATACTTGCAAGAACCCTCTAGTAAAAAGCCTCTAAAAGATTTCCATCAAATTTAGAACACTACAGATAAGGTAACTCAACTTGTCATATCACCACAATGACGCTCACACGATTTTCTAGTTTTGTTTACAGAAGATAATGAGTCAATTAAAAAATTACACAGACTTGAGTGTTCCCATACAGTGAAGTCGAAGAATACAGACTAAATTTAAAGCAAGATTAATATAAGTACGCAAGACTAGTATAGAATTTTTTAACCAATACAATGCGCTAAGAAAATTAGCATCGATTCATCGAAAACTTAATTGCGCTGCAGCATCTTTCCTCTTGGACATCAGCTGCGTCGAGCTGATGTCCAAAGGTCTAAAGGCGCGCGAATATATTTCCAGTGAGGACGTTTTTCTCAGGAATGAAGGAATAAAAAAATAATTTGGATTTAATGTTCTTCTAACTCCTGACTTTACACTCTCACATTGAATCAGAACGAGCTCATAATCAAAGGTAAATAGTAAGATTTGTTGTTCGAAAAACTTTTTATTTCAGAGATGATTCTATCAGTGGATCTTACTATGAGCTGAAAAGGAGTTAATTTTAATTTTTTAAATTCTTGGGGATGAATAAGGCCTCCAATAGCATAGAAAAAGTCTACGGATAACAAAACACAAATTTAACTTACTCTGTTCCTGAAGAATTTCCACAGGTTTCTAGGTAAAACCAAGTAAAAATTCGACTTTCAATTTCAGGTTGCCAAATTCCCGAGTCGAATTCTTCTTCGAATATAAATTTTAATCATTGAAGTCTTCAGCGTCGAATGAATGCGAGAGTTGGCCTCCCTACGCGTGGGCCTTGTCGCTGATTGGTCGCCCCATCTGGAGTATGCAGAGCTCTACTGAACACTTCCAATGGCAGCCGTTTTCCCGAGCCAGTAGCAGCGTCTACAGTATTAAGACATCTCTTATCAAATTAATTAATTAATATGAATTGTAATCTGAAAAACCATTCTGTTGACTCATAACATTTTGGGGATCTGACAGACGATGACTGAAGTTTCATCTGAGCTTATTTTCTGATTACTTTCTTGAAAATAAAAAAATTTTTATTGGGTACATATATAGATTATAAATCATTTTTTACATTATTCAGCTCAACTTATGTCAAGTGAATAAATTAATTGATGGCTAGAATGGTCTTAAAGATTATTTTTTAGAGTAACATTTTTTCGGAGGAAGACACCTTCAATTAGAGTCGTTACACGTGCTACAAAAGCGGTAAATGAAGGCCTCACTTTACTGAATAGACGAACTTTGAGAGGATGTCGCCCCACCTCAGAGATCCGCTCCTTTAGAGCACAGGTGGTCTTAGATACGTGTAGTATTCGCCTTGTGCACGATTTGACTTACGAGCAAGAGTTTTAGCTTCAGGTATTCGAAATGAGCACATGCTTTGAATACCTTTAAGTAAAATTTTTTCATACAAATGAAATCGTGCGTAAAACAAGTATCACATACTGAATATTTAGGATCTGTTAAACTAGGAAAATGCGCTGAACGAAAGTTTGACTTCCTTGTAAAACGCAGTTACCAGGTTCCTATACGTATGTATTACTATATGTGAATTGGGTATCATTTTAGAGATATTCTTCTGAGTTGAAATTTATTATTATTTTCAAGCTTTCGAGTAGTTAAACACTACTCGTCAACAGAGGAATAAAATTTTGAAACGCATTACCTATCAACATGAAAGCCGTATCCTATTGACACAAAACAGAAAACAATTGTGTTCCCGAACAGTGAAAATGAAACGACAACAATATAAATTGAAACTTTTTTGTTTTTGTCAATAGGATACGACTTTCATGTTGATAAACCTTGTGTTTCAAAATTGCATTCCTCTCCTGACGAGTTGTGTTCAACTACTTGAAATCATTAGGAATAATAATAAATTTCAACTTGGAAAAATATCCTAAAAAACTGCCCTCCTCATTATAGAACCTGAGTGTCATATATGTTAATTAATATATGTGAAGTGAAAAACAAGAGCAAATTGGAAGTGCGTCTAGCGAAGAAGTACGGCAAATATAAATAGTGCCATGATCGCTTTGTGGAGCAATTTGCTATTTTACGTAATGAATCCAGTCGAAGAAACGCGTCAAACAGAAGCTACGTCAGCTGGAGTAGCCTTTGTGAGGAACGCTTTAAATAGGGATTTTCTTCTGTTTAATATAAGAAAAATTGACGTTATTTACTGATGTCTCAAAGTACTGATGTCTCCTATTGGAAAAGTTCAGTAAGTTTAAATGTAGAGTCCAGTGAAATGAAATTACGTATTCGGGACCATTCTTGGAGTTGTGAAGTCCCAGGTTTGTGCTTGATGATCTATAAATATTTTTGAGTATCATCTGACATAATTCTAATATTTTTCATTAATTTATTTTGAAGTTCATAGGTAGTATGCCAGATAAGTGACGTACGTTTCATGGATGTTCATAATCTGGCTAGCGTGGGGGCCGACTGGGGGGCAAAAACGATGTGTTAGGATCTTCGTTAGCAAAAAAGCTTATGTTACTTTAAATCATAAATACTCGTACTTGTGATTATTTCGAGTTTTTTTCCAAGTCTGTGATAGATTACAACTCGATTCTTGCAAAGGTGTCCGTTTGAGTGGTTGTCGGTGGGCAAACAAATGAATTAAATCGAAACTAATGCAGTTCAACATGAATTAAAATAACAAATATTTCATAATTATGAACATCACTTGAGTAAACCTGTACTCGAGATATTAGTATTGTAATGGAGTTTCTCCTAAAAGTATTTATTGAAAAACAAAAATAATAAATATATGAGCTAGAAATACAGCTCTGTACACGCTGATGTATGAAACTGATTATCAGATCAGTGAAGAGTTTCAACACACCCATAAAGGATACTTCATTCTTCTTGGGTCTCTTAAAGCAAACTAACTCTAACTGTGCTCACAGCTCAGGTATTGTAATAAGCAGTGGGCATGAGAACAGGCTTGCAAAGAACGAAAGCCTTGTTTGTATGACATGAGATCAAACAAGTTCAAATTCAGGAGTGATCCATCCAGGATTTTGCAAAGACACACGAGTAACTCTGTGAATTCTTCTCCTACGGTCCCTAACCCTCTATTGATCTGTGAAAAGTAAAACAGTGGGAACAAAAGTGAATTAATGAAGAGAAGTTTTTGAAAAGACATTAACTGGACAAGTTGCTGAGGCCTTAGCAATATGTTCTTCCTTCATTGAGTTTTTGTTCTTCCCTCCCTTGTATTATCGCTCTATAGTATTATCGCTTCTTTGTTGCAAGAAACACTGGTGACGAGTGTAGAAACCGAGGAATTTCACAAATATTCATTTCTGCCACACACATTTATGACTCTCCGTGCCAGCCTCGTTTATAATTTCCAAATCTTTCATCAGCCACTGCTCCGTGGTGCTGGTTTGTGAGTCCTTGATTCCTCTGATGCACAGTTGAAGCTCTAATGAACGGACTCCTCAATGGTGTCTGAACACTGCGTTTTTGGAATGTGTGATTATAAGAATTTGAGCTAAAAGTCTCTTACGCGTGTTTCAAATTTCCTTGTTTCAAGTTTTATAACACCATGCGTGATATTATCTATAGGTCCAGCATTACTGTCTGTCCATTTATGCGCGCATCAGCTGTACATACTCGTGCATACTTTCATTGATATCTCATGAAAATAATAACCGTAATTTTCCGTGTGTAGAAAGCTAACCATGTCGGCGTCGGGCGCGGAGAAGCTGTCAGCCTACACAGGCGGCCTGCACCTGCTGGTCAACGTGGTCAGGGACCGGTGGGAGGCGCTGAAGGAGGACGACGGCTCTGTGTTGGCCGGCCTGAAGCGGCGGAGTGCGGCTACGGTCGCGGGTGCGAAGGAGAAGGTAGCTCAGCACGTCGGAGACGACCTGGAAGATGCTGATTACGCCCACATATTCAGGTAGCGTCTCACCAAAAATTGTGAATTTTCCTCTTCCATAATTTTACAAGCTTCGTGGGCTTCAAGAACAGGCAACGATATTCATGTGTCTCTCTCCAGGCGGATGTAGACTACAGTCGACCCTAACATCAGAGCTACATACTTCTAGAGTAATTATAGTTCCATTTCCAAGAAAATTCTAATGCGGAAAGAACGTTGACAACTGCGTTGCGGCACTGCGTTTTGCGTACGATAATGAGAAGTGGCAAGACATTTAGTAATTCATTCTTAACAGAATATATACATATAAAGTCAGATATGGAAGGGTTAAGGTGAGTTTGTAACTCTTTCACTTGGAAACGTATTTTTTTTTAGATTGGCGTGAAACAAATCAACACTTACAGTGCATGGTGAAATCCTTTTGCAATAGCATTTGAATCAATAAAAGCTCTGGTAGATCAAAATCAACTCAAAGCTAGTATATAATACTCTACTAATTTCATGGGCACTTAAGTATTTATTGTCATAATTTTAATAATTCAGGCCTTTAATAATCATTAAACAAACAGTATTGCTCCTCCAGTAAAATATGTACTAACAGTAACGTTTAGAACAAGCTATACATCTTTATTTACCGACTTGCGAATCTGTGGAGCAATACTGAAATATATTTTTTACAGCGGATAATATATTTTAATTTCAGGAGCACAATTAAGATTACAATGTTTAGTTCCGAAAAAAGTTCCCAGTTCCTGCGTGAAGGAACAAATACTGTTCCATCAGGGTGAGCTCGCGCCACTTTGAGTGAGTGCCGAATAGAGCGACTTCAGAGTGTTGGTCGATGAAGTTGCTGGGGTCTGGATCGGCACTCGGCAAAACACTACATTTTAGCGCTGAGTGTTGCCGCAATCAAGATCTTCGCCATCACAGAAAACAATTACAAAGCCTGCAGGCGGCACCACATTTCGATCGATCAGAAGGACTTCACCGTCGGTACGCGGCCGATGCTGGACCGCCACCGTGTCTGCACCGGAACGTCCTACCTCATGCCTTGTGCCTGTGGCCGAGCTGGAGACGCAGTCAAACGTTTCGTTAGATTTTATCTCAGCCGATGCTTGTGCTCTGAATCATCTTTCGTCTGTTGAAGATATGGAGTGCAATTAGCGTAACTATTTAAGGAGCATTCAAGACGTGAGGAGATTACGATGCATATAAGTGTATTTTACCCTAAAATAGCAAGAGATTTATAAAAAAATTAATTAAAAAGTAAATGCGTTATTGTTTTTAATACGTGTCAGCTTTTGTTATTCAATATCGTTCTTGCTTAGTTGCTCCTCGCTTTGTGGCTTGATTTGTAGAGCTTATGATGAAATTTTATTGCAGCTTGTGTAATATAGTTACACAAAATATACATAACACAAATAGTATTACTCGTATTTTTTGACGAGTGAATGAAAAATTTCCGGGAAGAAGTATGAGAGATGTATTATCAATACGTTTCTCGAATTCTAAAATTAAATAAATTATCTAAACACTTCCCAATGTCGTTTAAACGATACACGCTGCATTTTACTATTCTTCATAAAAACAATTATGTGTTGACATGAACTTATGGATCCGTTCGTTTCTTGTGCACCATATTAATTGTCAATGGAAGCCCGTGTGAGTGAAGTATGTAGGACTAAAAGTTTTTTTTCCAGGTTTTCATGCTTGAATCAAGTCTATATTCAAATCGAAACTAAAATCAAACCAATTAACATTTTGCCAGATTACACTCGTTAACAAATATTATACCAGATTTAGAGCGCAAAATTTACAACACGTCAATATTGTAATAACAGCAACTATAACCAAAAACAAATCCGATTTTGGCATTTTACCACGTCAATGAGCATGCTTTATTTCACTGAGCTCATTCTTCTCAAGGAACTAATTAGAACACAGAACAATAACTTTGTGCTATTATCTAGCGTATCTTCATATCAACAAAGAAAAACCTCCTTACCTCGACGTTTGGTCGCGAAAGTGTGTTACCTGGACACAGAAGGCGATAACGTCATTAATAAGGAGAGGAGTGGGAGTCTCCCTCGGAAGCCTGGACTACCTCTGCCCTGAAGATGGAAGTGCCACCCGACACCAGGAGACGGATTGTGTCGTCAGCATCAGCCATGGGACGGTCTAAAGACGGATACAAACTCCTTACAATTGGAGTACTGGAGAAACTTTCAATTATAACCTTTGGGCTCAAATAGCGACGATAAAATTAGGGGTAAAGGTTAATAAATAAGTAGCTGTTCTGGCAAACAGTTGTTGATTATAATTGGAACTCTTAATTCATTTCAATTTCATTTTGAATATCGTTATCCAGCATCGTGACGAACCTTTCCATCAAAACTTCTTTTAAGAAGTAGCGAGTCCCGCTCGAAAAAGACACTGAGATGCAAGCCCTTTGGCCATCAACACTGTAAGAAATAAATTCAATGAAATCTAAAAGGACAAATTACTGCTGCTCCAACGTAGTTCCTTACACTAGGGAGCAGGAGATGTGTGGTGGGGATAGGAGCAGTGGAACTGAGAATTTCTCTACGTAAATGAACTTTCCATTTAGTTAGATTTCAGGCTAAATACAGGGGCACTCGCGACAACAACTGCGAGTTACATTTTTGAAGTGTACTGCTGAGGTACAGGAGGGAAAGAAGTGAAAAGTATTATCACTCCTGTAACGGAAGTGGTACATGCTGTTAGAATGAAGAAATGAGAATAGAATACAAATTAACACAAAAGAAAAATTGTGATTATACACCACCCTGAAAACTTGTTTTCGAATTAACTGCGACTTAAATCAATTACCGCATAATGCAAGAGACTTTATGGATTTTACAGTAGATAACGTTATGTCCAACTACAGAATTAAATTGGATCGTAGGAGAAACTATGTGAGCTAATCAAACAAGATTTTACATTAGCTCATCGAAGTTGGCGGAGGAAGACATTTTCGTGTTCCAAAAACAGAGGAAGAAGTTTTTAAAAGTTGAGCATTTTCCCACTTTCAGCCAAACGTCCGACGTTTACGCTTATCAACCGCTCAAGTTTCAACGGTTCTGTTGTATCTAACAAATGTATTATAACGTGTTGTCATAGTTGTTAAAATTTATATTTCAACAGCAGATAAGGGCAGGACAATTGCTAACTTTCATGTCTTCCAAAATAAAAAAGCTGTGAGATTTCGCAAAATTCTTCCTTCCTTAGGGCGCTTCATTTGAAAAAGCCACTTTCAGATAGTGGAATCGCTTTAAAATGACGGCCGCCCAAATCAGTTGTATTTATGATGTGGTGTGAACTGTAACACAAACAACTCATTTTTCTTCCGTTTGATTTTCCCAATCTTTCAGGCGGAAAAGCCGCTTAGAGATGGTGCGAATCTCCGCAGCCGTCATGGGAATCGAGTTCTGCTACGCAGCTGAGACCGCCTTCGTGTCTCCCACCCTCTTGAAGATCGGCGTACACCACAGCCTCATGACCCTTATTTGGTGCCTCAGCCCTAGCATTGGCTTCTTCCTCACCCCCGTGCTGGGCTCCCTCAGTGACAAGTGCCAGTCTAGCTTGGGCAGAAGGAGACCTTTCATCCTTCTCCTCTCAGTTGGTCTTATTTTAGGTGAGCATGCCAATTGTCACGTCAATTCACCGAGTGTCATCTGGTATCGGCAAGTTCAGATAGTTATGAGGGACGAGTACAGCAATAATGAACTTACATGTCTTTTACATTATCGATCTGTTGTAATCTGATCTACTTTGTTGGGCTTAGTATATCATGCAAATCTCACATACCCAGGCCATCAGACATAAAACTTCCATAAAATTACTTAAAATTAAAAAAAACATATACAATGAAGTAGTTTAGTAGCTCCGTCTCTTTTTTTAACCATCTCCAAGAAATTAAGGATGAATAACTTCTGCTCGACAATCATTTGCAGTATGGTTTGAAAATCATCTTCCATTATACGACAGTGATTCATCGTATTATGCTCCCTTACTGTTATCTGTGTTTATAAGCTAATGATTTCTTTACTTCTTCTAGCAATTAACTCATTACAACTTGAGTGTCTTCAGATTTTTTCATTACGTTGTTAGAATATTTAGTTTGTGACAGGTTTCATGAACAAACGTTAGAACTACAGTAATCCAAAAAGCTTTCAAAACAGAAGCATTTGTAATTCCACTTCTGAGTGCGCTTTGTCAAGCTTTGAATTGTAGAATTTATCCGGCAGTAGACTTCAAACATACATATTCAGATATCACTTTGGTAGCTTAACAGAGGACAAAAATCCTCATTCTGTGACCTAATTTTAGAGACAACGAGAGCTCAAAAAATAGATTTCTAATATGACCAATTGATTTGAAACTTTCCTCCATGCCTGCATTCTGTCCCTTCTGATTAGGATACCGTGACGTTGGTTTGTGCCTTGAGTCTATGGATGCTGTGCGTGCATTTACATTCATAATTCAGGATCTTGACCTGCGTATAATGAGAAATACTATAGTAATATGATTTTCGTGATTTTCAATACTATTGCGATGTAGAACACTATTGCACGATTAGAACCTGAATCGCTGTTCAGTGAACACTCATTTTTCATGGATCTAATCTGAAATAGGTATTGTGACGAGGAATATACATGGTGGACCATAAATAATGCACCCTTACTAACGTTGATAGTACTGATACACTAAATAAACTTGTAGTCTTTCCTCTTCTACATTAAATTAACTTGCTTTCGTTACCAGATGCAGGTTTATTGATTTTTTGAGAGAGCGTATATTACTTATGGCCCACCCTGTACAAATATGAAGTTTAATTCATAACTATCTGCCCAAACCTAACTAACTACTAACTAACCAGGCCTCATCCTTGTACCAAACGGCAAGATTCTGGGCCAAGCGATGGGGGACACCTTCCTTCAACCCCAAGTAAGTTGGCTGAGCGGTAAATACGTTGTCGTGATGCTCTAAGTCAGCGGTTCTCAATCTACTTGAGCGGTCTTACCGTCTAAAATGGGGATAAATATCATAGGAAATTAAATCAATTTCTGTTTCTCTGTCGCTGCCTTTCAAAGTATCGGTGATTAAGAATGCGTCCCAGAAAATTTTCTTCTATCTATATCCATTTGTGAGTAAATCAATGGTTAAATACATAAACATAAAAAATTAATAAATTTGGCATAGGATTGTACAGCAAGGTTGTAAGATTTTTTGAGCGGATGTCTTCACAATTCGTAATGGCTCACGGTCCAGCGACAGTCACGAGGTGAAGCCGTTTGGTGGCTCTAGAACTCATTTCCACAACATAGACCGAACAAAACCGAACGCTCTTAATAGTGGTTACCTTATCACGAATACAATCATGCATAGAAGTATCATACGCATTTAATTACAAATATATGGAATTATCATTCAACAGATGCTTTTAGATGCAGATCTTCCAAGACGTCTGTCATTTTGTCATTGATTTCTCAATCGACCAGAGCGAGTTCTCATATGAATAGTTGTAGGCGACGAGGCAACTTTCCATATGAACGGAATATAAGCAAACAAAATTATAGGCATTATTCTCCAAAAAAAGTCCTCTTGAAAATGCTTCTTTTGATGTTCCATTTAGCCTACAGAAGGGTCCGTACGAGCTGGTCTGTGTGGCAATGGAATTGCGATCGGACCAATATTCTACGAAAGAAATCTTAATGGTGAATTCAATTGGTAAGAGAAAGAATAATTCGAGCACTCGTAACAAGTTACGGTGATCAGTTCAATGAAAAAATTGGGTGGATGCAAGATGGAGCACATTGTCATCGGAGTATTGTCATTAAAAAAGAGTTACAAACCGTCTTTCCATGGACCGTTTTACATGCAATTCTTTCGTGTCAGATCTGTAAATAATTGGAAGAACTACATTTTGTCGTAGTATTTTGACAGTAACCAGTTAAAAACTTTCTAACTAACAATCCACATGCAAATCTTAACTATCTAGTTTTAGACAATTTTACACCAGCTGTGGTGTAACCGTGACTCGCATAGTGCTTTTACAATAATACCTTACCATTTCAAAACGCGGGGAAACTTAATGTAGTACATCAGGGTAATCGGTCACAATACACTTGAAAGAATACCTTAAAATTCGTCATGAGGATCATCGCTTACCCATAAATTCATCTCTACCTATTAAGGAGCCAGAGTTAGAACTTCTTCCCCTTATCAACTTGTCCCACATTGGCTTTAGTTGTCAAATACACGAATTGGATTGGATCAGTTCACCTATGAAACGGACTTGTATCGTTTTTTAGTTCGGAAAAATGTAGAGAGAAAACAGCCAGGGCAAGCAAAAGTTAAAATACTGAGAGTCAATTTAAAGGAGGAGCGCAGTGAAAAATTATTCATTGCCTCAATGCGTTATTACATTTAAAAAGTGAAGCTTAACGTAAGTTTATTTCCTAAAGTGGGAATTTCATAACAATTTAGTGTGACCAATGACTGCATTGCGTCAGTTACGTGTGGTTGACGCTACAATGCATCAATTTTATTACAGTAGCAGTTACTGACGAACTGTCTTATCAGAAAAACGAACCGATGAAGAATAAATTGTTCGAATAAATTGATTAAACATCTACTGAAATACGAATGGGAGTTGAAACTGTCTATGATTCATGGACAAGTAGGATATATTGATATATATATTTCTAATGGAAGAAGTTCTAGCCAAACAAGAAAGCTGAACTATGAATCAAAAATGATCATGTCCATTGAGAAATTAGGAAATGCTTCTTCACACCATATATTTGATAAGGTTGAGTCCTCTTTAAATGTTCAATTACTAAAAAATAAAGATGAAGTTGCACTACCACACGCCGGGTACAGACCGACACTCGACGTGTCAAGTGCGGGTTCTGGGCGGTCATGTGGCGACGACGTGTCAAGTGCAGGTAGTAACACGCCTAGAAAGTCCATTGCTTCACATTGCGCTAACATTTCAGAATGAAGGTCGAGAAACATGCTGGAACAAATTTAAGTGAAATTTCGAATTACAAATGGCATCGTTCTGTATCTTTTTCAAAATGCTACAAGGATCTGCTGTTTAATGTCTAGCCTAAAAACATGAGCAATGCCTTCATTTTCTGACATAATCTGCATTTCACTTACACACTCCGAGTCACAAAAC
This sequence comes from Orchestia grillus, assembly GCA_014899125.1. Taxonomy (NCBI): domain Eukaryota; kingdom Metazoa; phylum Arthropoda; class Malacostraca; order Amphipoda; family Talitridae; genus Orchestia; species Orchestia grillus. The sequence continues at coordinate 18,693 of VOMN01004588.1, forward strand.
CCGATAGATTTGAGTTTTGCGGGATTGATACAATCAGTCACATCTGTCATCATTTATAGCTGCACTCTTCCCTGGTGAAAATGCCGACAGTAACTCATCGTACTTCATCGATCAGAATTTCAACTGCAACTCATCGTACGGGTAACGCGCATTGTGTTTGATCCTTTAACTATCAAGGTCACACTTTTGCTGTAATGATTGCTCAAATTTACCGATAAATAAATTCTGTAGGCGTCCTCGAGTGCTAGGAACAGATAATTCCTGCGACAGTATTTTTAATTAGAAAGCGAAGTAAAGTTTGTTATTCTCCGGTATTTCGCATCCTTGACGGCTAGAAGCGCTGCCGTGTGCAGCCAGGTTGTCTCTCTCCAGCGGCGTTCTAGCCCTTCTTCGTGCTATGCGTTCTCCAATATACACAATTTTTATAATGCAACCAGGCTTCATGGCGCACTGGCACCGTGTTGGGCTCACAGGTGAGAAGTAAGGGTTCGACTGTCGGCTGAGCCAAACTGATTTTTACAGTTCTTCTCTTATAAAAAGAAGCTTAAGCGTCACTTTTCCCACTTCACTCACGCGTGAATAGTTACAAAGCATCGAAAACCCAACGATATATGTACCGTAACTCAACGGTGTGGGAATCAATAATGTTTCTTTCTTTATTCCGTGCATTATTGTCTTTTGTACGTGCTGTAAGTATACAGGGTGCAGCCAACGGTGCTGCATGTGCAGACAATGCAGTGATATAGATAAAGGAGTTTGTGCAGACAGAATAGTGCGTATAAATACAGCAGCGTGTACATGCAATGACACTTAAGTTAGAGTAGAGTGTGTGGATAGAGAAGCACTTATAAATTTTGTATAGAGTATAGACTGTGAAAAACTAATGAAAATAAGGATCAATACAGTGAATTTCTACTGAATATAGAAGCGTGTGGGGAGTGCAATAAATGCAGCGTAAGTAGCAGGTCTGGCGCCAGTTCCAAGCTCTGCTGACGCGGTGCCTCACTTTCTCCACATGCCACAGGCGAACACCACGCTGTCCTCCAACTGGACCGTCAGTGAGAGCTCTGCACTAGATTACAGCGGCGATTATGGTGAGATGGGGAAGGTCAACCCTCCAGAGATGGGAATTGGAATTTCATTAATTTCTAGTATTCTAGCAGGGCTCGTATATTTTAATGTCTTTCCAATGACGCTGCTTCCATAGCAGCATCGACAGTGAGCTCATAGGCTCGCCTGAGCGTATTAGCCATCCCCGTTTTGTCGAGATTTTCTACCTAATGAATATTTAGTGTATCTTTGCCTGCAGAAAAGATTTTAGGTACAAATTTGGAAGAAGTATATAACAAAAGTGTTGAGAAGTATTTAATCCCTCGTGAACTCACATTTCTCTTAGCATGCTTGTACACTAGGTAAGCTTCTCAAAATGCTAACTAAATGTAATATTTACGGAATTAATGGTTTTATTGAATTTTGCTGAACGCTTTGAATGGCGTAAAGCACTCAGCCAATTCCAAGCCTTTCAATTGAGTGATTTCAATTCCGTGTCATTCGTGCTTGGACTGTTAATGTCTCACTCCTTTCATTCTCTTCATGGTGGTATTTTTAGTACTCATTCCGTAGTTTCAAGTCCAAATCTCCCTTTAAATTTCATTTAGCATCACTCACAATAGCTTGAGTTATGATGAATGAACCTTTTCAATTCTTGGTCAGATATAGATAACAACGAATTAGCTGCAAAAAACTCTTCGGCTGCTGACTCACAAGGCCATCATCCTTGGAGCATCTTTTTCACAATTGTTGGGACGATACTTCTCGACTTCGACGCCGACGCTTGTCAGAGTCCTGCTCGGGCGTATTTGCTAGACGTCACCATTCCTGGTGGGTGTACTGAATTTTCATATGATAAACAATCATTCGAATCCATTTTTTCAGACACATGATTTTAATTGTTGTCTCCCAAGTAGACTAAACTCTGCCCTTACAGTACTTAATATACGAAGATTGTGTTTTTAAGTTCTGTTTCGAAATGAAAACTACGAGGTAATTTTTTCAATAATTTTATTTTTAAATTGGAATCGAGATCTTAATCTGTTTTTCCTTGTAACTTCTGCAGATATTAAGGCCCTTACCTTATCGTACGACCAGTTTTGCACCACATCCTTATAGTAATCTGCCTTCTGCCATAGCCAAGAAGCGTTACTGAAGAATATTTTGATTCAGGAGATCCCAACAGAGCAGAGGGATTGTTTGCTTCATGACAATGTTCTTCCACAATCGGCTCACCGAACCCAGTATGTCATAGCGCAATTTACATCAGAATAATTTAATCACTTCCCATGTAGCTCTGGCGGGGCACCTAGTGACTACTACTTGTACCTGTTCACAGAGAAGCTCCTTGACGGTTTGCAAAATGATTACGATGATGACATCGTAAATAAAATCGGGTAGTTAATTATATTAGCAATTCAGGACGTAGATCAGGATGACTAGCAATATCTGACGGCACGATGTAATAAGTGGCAAAATATAAGGAGAAAAAATGTTGAGAAGTATATTAAGATGTAGGTTTTCATATAAAATCAATATAGCTTAAAAATTCCTTTGTATTTCTTCAAATTTTGACGGTAATAACTTGTAAACATGTCTCATGATAAAAATAAATCGATTTGCACATGTAATTGGTTCCTACCACAATTTTACGTTGCTCTTCACAAAATTTCTACTTGCTTGGGGACAGTTTGTTGAAATTAAAGCTCACTCATAACCTTCAGCTGCGCCTCATGGGTTTCGGTTATTCAAATTTGCCAAGGACCAATCATGAGCGCTTCAGTTACATTTATTTCGAAGATAATCTCATATTTATATTTTGCCGCACCACTGTAAGATGCACAATTTACGTGCAGCAATTCATTTACCTATTTTTTCATGCTTAGAGTTGGTTCAGTATTTACGAACTCATTTTGTTGTATCATTTTGTATATTTTAAGCCAATTTCTTCTCAAAAACACAGCACATGAATATAATTACAGATTGAATTCACGTGAATCGCGGGTTCTTCTTGTTAATTAAATTTGGTAGCTCTCTAGGTAACCCGAGAGGAACATCCCTGGTCAGTTTTCGGAAAACATGATCTTGCTTCAACGAAACCATTGGAAGGTTTGATGAAGCAGAGTTGAGAAAAATATTGGTCCATTGGCAGACACTGAAATCTCGAAAGGCCACTTGGAGAAATAACATAAATGCGGCGGATAATTTCCATTCCGTTGGAGACGGCGCAGAGCTCCACAGTTGCATCTGAACTCGTGGCTTCTTGAGTGCTCGAGTTCTTAAAGACACAGAGCATGCATGTACCATCACTAGGAATTGTGCAATCCCAATTGATGGTGTCATGTTACTTTGGATATCATTTTGCGATGGCATCTCTTCTCAAATTTTTCGTCCGCAAATTCAGGCGAACTCTCTAGCGTAACGTTGTATTTCTCTCTATTTGAGAGGCGATGAACTTCGTCAAGTTTTACAATTATGAAAACTTTTAATTTTACGCATGAAGTTTTCATTCTGGTACGAGCTTATCAGTTCTCAACTCATTTTTTTTCGGTAAATTAAAATTCAATCCCGGAGAAGTTGGTTCAACAGATGTGCATGCTCCCAGAGATGTTTTTGAATTTGAAACATTTTTTAGTATAACTAGCGTTCTTAAATAGCACAAATGAAAATGGTTTTTCTACATATTCCAGCTAGTACACGATAGAGCTTTTCAGTAGTGAAAAGCCAACTTAGCATTGGAGGGGATTTTGTGACTTAATTAAAAAATATACCTATCATACGCGAAAAAACTTTGCATGATGGTTCAGTGCATCGATGAGTGACTGACTACCAGAGGATCGTACAAAAGCGAATTAAGTCGTCTTGTAGATGGCGACTTGTACGATTCCAGTGGCCTTCACTCAGCTTGAATGTTCATTCGTGAGCGTACAGCTCGCGCTGCTGAGCACTTAGAGAAGAGGTGAGAATGAGATGATCCCGACAGAGGATCACGGCGTCGGGCTGTCGACGTTCACCATCATGGCAGGGCTTGGCGGCAGCACCGGCTACGTCATGGGGGCCATCAACTGGGACGCTAATTTTATAGGTGAGATTATGCCCATATGGAGCAATTCATTTAAAAAATACGTGGATATTTAGCCTGTCATGCATCGTTTTGATATGCGGAGCTTTATTAGCGCTTTTTTACAATTCTTTTAAAAACTTACTGTGTTAATTCGATTGTCTAACTAGGGATTCAAGTTGATCTCAGTTCAAGAAGAGATTTATAAAAAAAATTACTGAATGTTTCGTGTCATCTCTATGTCAAAACCATTAATGGTATATCAATTTAGTTAAATTTACATTGTTTTAGACGTATGAATGTTAACACATCTAGAAGCGTCGTAGCCTATTTGGACCCACATGTAGTTTTCTTTCATGTTTAACTCATTTTTATAATGTCTTATCAATTATACTAGTGAACCATATGTCAACATATTTACGCTAATTAAATATGTGTGAAACATACGTCGCTTGTCTTACGAGAAAATCTTGCACTATTGCGTTCAACAATGTCTTAATTAAAAAATGGTCGCTTGGAAAAAACGAATTTCTAACTTATGAAATGGAGACTCAATCATTTTGAAATGCCATGGAAAACAGCTGAGAGTGACCTTGGAAATAATTTTGACGAGATTTTATTTCATTTGTTGGAATCCCTCATACATCAGGTTTAAACCTTCACAATTGCTTTTGACAGTAACCTGATTTTCAAGATCACCGAAGTTAGCGAAGTTAGCGGCTGTGCTGACCAGCAGCTGAGGTGTGGATGATACTGAGGTGCACTGCATGACCGCGCAGGGTGGCTGTTTGGAGGCCACATTAGGGCCGTGTTTACGCTGGTGCTCTTCATCTACATCGCCTGTGTGCTGTGTACCATCACCGCCTTCGCCGAGATCCCCCTCACCAGACTCCTCTCTGTGTCCAGGGTCTTCGCCGCCAACGTGAGAACATTAAAAATTTTGTTATTTGGATTTTGCGTTTTGTGAGAAGAAAAAGATATCGTTACGAATGGGACGAGAGCCTCAACACAGTACAGAGTTAGCAGTTAGCGATGAAATTATTTGTACAACTTTCAGTATTCAATATTTTCACTGGTATCTTAAAACCTAGTAGGCCTTTTAACTCAGGCCTTGGTCGAACTATCCTTGTATACTTTGAAACTAACGAAAACTCTTGCTAACTTCATTTGCTACCAATAAGTTAAATTGAAAATTACCAAATAAAGTCAATAATTCTGACGCTCGCTTTGAGATCAGGTAAAGCGTTCATCAAATCCCATTTTAGTGTATAAGAAGAGAAATGGAAACTCATACTTGCAAGCAGTTTCCATGCGACTCGTAACCCATTTATTTGAACATCACGCAGGACTCAAAACTAGGGGAGTGCATCCCTCTGGAGCCGCGGCCCAGCCGTCTGGCTGAGAACAGCGCGGGCTATGGGAGCGTCGACCACAGGACGGAGGACCCGAACACCTCTGCTGCCACTCGCGCGGTGAGGGCTCTCATGAGGAACAAATCAGTTTACGTTTAATCGAATTTAGCTCATTCATACGACGTGAGTTTGAAAAGTACCCGGACTGAGGCTGTTCAGGGATTTTTCCATAGAGGATTTTACAGCTTCGTTGCTTAGAGGACCCTGGTTCAAATCTCGGCTCAGTCGAAGGCATTTTCACGTAAGCAGGAAGTACTTCCCTTGGAAAAGGAAGTTTAAACCACACATTCCTCACATCCCTCACCACGCCAGTAGTTGTAAGGCATTGAAAACCCAGCGGTAAAACGTGTTGGAATTAATGAAGGTTCTTATAAGGTTGGCCTTTTGGATTCACATGCTTACCTCACGGTGTTTCCGATGTTTGAAGCATGTCTAAAGGGTCTTTATTAAGATACCCAAGAGTTGCTTCTTCTTATACCTCTACTAATTGTTTTCCTTTATGCATTGGAGCAATTTTTCTATTCATACCGAGGTTAATTTTACAAAGAGAAATGAATTGCTCGAAAGAGATCAAGGGAATAACTTGAGGGTAGGGACGATGAAATTTAATCTTCAGCCGAAAATACGTCTTCTAGCAATGTATTTCAATCGTTCAGGTACGATGATATTTAATTGAAAGAGACGAGTCATTGTAATCAAATTTAATGATCAAACCGACTCAATTGAAACAAACAAGAGATTTTCCGCATACTGAATCTAATTATCAAAATTACCCAAACATCTACAATGATTTCACGAGCTTTACTGCACACACGCTCTACATGAAGAGAATTTTATCCAGTACACATGACGCAGCAAATGCCAAGCTGCAACTTTTTTCGTAATTCCCGTCCTGAGGAAGAATTACCGGGCACATAGCACAAGAAAAACGCGACAAGACTTTCTTGTTTGACCTGTGGCTCTTTTCGATAGTAGTTAATTAAAGTCTATTTTTTGTTGAATTTTATGTAACTGACCGATTGTTGATAGATATATTTTCGAAGTTATCTGATCACAATTTTAAATTATCGTCTCTAACTCGAAAGTCAAATTATGAGAGATAGTGCATTTTGAAGAGCTCGTGCGACGATTCGTGGAACAAAGCCTTCGGGAGAAACATGTTGGAACTTAAGGAGAGCCTGAAGAATCAGACATTTCCTATAAGCTAAAAAATATCAGCATCTGTTTTCGCTTATCGAATGTAAATACAACCATTTTTACGTACTATGATGTTCCAGTCTCTGATGGGTTACAAATAGCAGATACATTGTAAGCAAATACTCACGGCGCACGGTAAAATTGAATAAATGCGATTTTAGCTTCCAAATCAACGCATCTGGTTTCAAATCTGGAGGGAAGGGAGGTCTTTTTGCCAATTGCATGTACACGCAATCCCAAGTACTTAATTGTGAAATGTTTATTCAATATCAACGGACGAATACTTGATATGCTTTCCATTGCGTCATGCTTGTTTCGTGACACGTTCCATCGAAGTTTTCTGTAAAATTTGATACAGATTCTTTGCTAACATTTCTCTATCATGAAACGCTCATTTATAACGTTAAACGCCCATGAGTACGCACATCCCTGCGGTTAAGAAGTTAAGCTACTTCAGATGTTGATCATTGTAGCACATGAGCAGTAGAATTTAGGCGGCTCAGTCTGAAAATTATTCACTTTTCAAGCTCAAATCTAATATGTGTGCTTATATGTAAAGTGTTTTGATTGCACTTCATATGTTTCTTAACCTTGGAATGGTAACCCAAATCTAAGGTTACGCGAAAAAGAGACTCTTAGTCATAAATCCATGAGGGAAAATGGAAGGCAAACCACGAGGTATGAGAAACCTGACGTTACCATTCCAGAGTTAAGATCCTGGTACCAGGGGTTTCCGGAAAGCAGCTAGGCTCTAAATCACGCCCAATCCGAGTTTTGTGCACCGCCTTCAAAGTTTCGCATCCGACTACATGGCTGCATGGTACTGAGAGAGGCAGAGAGAACGAACAATTTTATCCGTTCTAATCATTCGATAAAACAACCCAAAGCCATTCACGATTCAACGCTCCTCATGGGAGTATTTTTCACGTTTTCTGGTTAGCGTATTAAATAGCATAATTTAACGTACGAAAGGAGTCCGTCAAAAATTTCCTTTCAGTTCCTTAAAGTAGTCCGTTTATTCTGACGTAATCCTGTTCCTGAGCAGAGCGGAGAAAAGGAATACGAGCGGCTGGGAGACGGTGACCAGGGCACCCAGGAGACTTCATTTTACGAGCAGGTGAGGGATGCTGACCGCTTGCTCCTTGTATTCCCGACCCCAGCACCCACTGCTAGAAAAGCCTAAAAAAATTCAACGTATAATTTTTGACGGTTGTTTCTTATGGAATAAATAATTCTTAATTAGATAGTTATAGCCTACGTCTATACTTTGAAAACTTACGAAACTTTCCCGTGAGTATTTTAAAACACTGCTCACGCAACTGAGATATAGCTACTGATAATGTATTGCCCATCTTGAGACTGAAAGGCAACCGTGTGTTTTCATCGTTCGTTGCCACTCCGCTGGCTGTTTTACAAATGTGAGTGGTTTACTGAAGTTATGCAGCCGCGACTTCTAGGGAAACACTGTCCCGTTGTTCGTAGCGAGATAATCTTCAAATTTGATAATGCTTCAGCTGAGCAAATGTATTAATTTGAAACATATGGCATGTGTTGTGCTGAGCAGTTTTGCGTTCGCGCTTCGTTTTTTTCCGTCTGATTTTCAAACGTAAGCTATGAAGCGAATTGATTTTTGTGTGGTTGTGTTGGATAGCAAAATGACGTCATGATTAATGGGTTACTGATGTCTCCTTTCGGATTTAAAAACTCGAATTACTGTCACCGTTCTCAATTTTTCATTAATACCAGATGGCATTGACGTATCTAGACGCATTCTAGCAGCGCACGCCCATAGTTACATTTTTCACTCTAATCGATTATTATGACAAGAAATTTTGCTTTTCTGGAAATTTTGCTTTTCGTCAGTGACGAAGGTTTTGTTCACCGGACTTGAAGCTTTTACTTTTGATTTTCTATCTCCAGTTAACTAATCTATTGAACATCGTGATTCACTCCCTTCCATGAAAGTAAAAAATGACACATCACCGAGGATTTGGATCAATGTGTTACAGCACAATGTACCACCACGAGTGACAGTAATCACTGTCACTTGATGAAACTATCCATGTCAGGATGGACCACTTGAGCTCGCTAATAAGGGGGCCGATACACAACATAAGTTCAGGGTTGTGCTAAACAAAGTTGTCAGCTTGAGTTGCGACTCATGAGACCAAAAGACGTTTGAGGCTATACGCACTCGCACGGGGGCAATTCATCGGTAAAAACGAGCAAATTAGGGAAAACACAGATTATTAGAAAATCATAGTTACTTGCGGATTCAACCATCGGCATTGAGAATAGAGAAAAGAAATCAAAGTTAAAAAATTAAAAATTAACTGCAGTGATTGTCATAAAATATTCCAAGATTCGATGACTCATGCCAGTTTACAATCACGAAAGTGCTTTTTTGCCCCAAAGACAAACTCTGCACTGCAGAATGGTGAACCCTTGTAGTGTGTTTATGCAAACTAGATTTGCAGTTGTAGTAGAGCTGTGGCCCATTGTGTGCTGGTAACGTTTACGAACGAACAACACATTAAGCTTAGTTTACGACGAGGGGAAGGAACATGGGTATGGTCTGCTCGTAAGGCTGAACAGGAGGCAAGAAACGTGTAGTGAAACTTCTACTTTTTATCACCGACTTTGCAAGGATACTTTCCAATTATCTAATGATAAAAGTAAGTCAACTCTATCCAGTGCTTCACTGATTCTGTGCCTATGTGCTCAGCGGACCACTGCGTGGCCTGGAGATCTCTATACCTTTAGCTGAACTTGGATTGCTCAAGTCAAGTCTGGACTGAAGTTATCCTACGTTTTTATAATTAATTTATCTCAATAGCTCTATTGAGCTCGTGCTTTTATACAAATGACAGCTCTTCTTTTCAAAAGTCGATGGAAAAACTATTGTTTGAAACGTACAATTTACGAATACTTTTATATCTTTGAAAATTCTTTATTAATGAATGTTTTTAGAAATATTTATCTTTTTTGTTACTCCTGTTGACCGAAAATAATGCAAAATATTTGAAAAGTAGGAAACCCAAATTTATTCCCTAATCCTCTCCCCGCTAGTCTCTGCGAAAGAACCTAGTTCCATCCTTAGTGTAACTTCAGAACAAGGATGAATCGCCCTACTGTGTTAGAGATTACACACATTTTCATACGAAGCAATTGTATTTCGATGAATCACTAAAAATCCCACTCATTAAAATTAGTTTTTCGAGCTCCAGTTATTTATTCCGTTCATCAATCGAGTTTCAAACGGTGATAGAACTTTGGGTTATGTGCAAGTACTAAGCGGGCATTGGTCTTCGCTCAGAGCTGGCAAGGTAAAGACTTGTTTCTTAGTTGCTTCACAACGATGGGAAAAAACAAGACATCTCGGCAGCAGTAAGCGGGAACTATTACATTTGATCGGGCTAAGAGACCTAGTAAAGGAAATTGTGCAATTCGCTGGTATTTCATGCCGTATTGTTATCCGTGTCTACCAACAATGGGAACAATTCGGTGCATGCAGCAGTTCAAGGCAAAATTGTGGTTTGAATCGATAGGGAATGCCGCAATGTGTGTCCTAAATTGTTTAACAGAATCTTTTTGTATTAAGGATAAAACAACTGTGAAATGTCAATAATGACCCTACTTCTGCTGTTTCTGAACGAATTCTTAGTGGGGAACTCCACGCAATGAATGCATAGAGTAGAGTGGCTCATGAACAGCATATTTTAACTACTGCCCACAAGACCACTCGTTTCAACTGGGCCAAAACACACGCACATTGGACTGTAGAGGAGGAGAGAAGTGTCATGTGGTCAGATAAATCACGATTCTGTCTCTATAGCAGTGATGCCCGCCGTCGTGTTCATCGAAGACCTCATGAAGCCTTCAAAAAAGCATGTGTGCAAGGGGTAATACAAAAAGGAGAAGGGTCTGTCATGATCAGGGGCAGTTTCAGTTATACAGAAGTGGGTCCTTTAGATGAGGTATTCGTCGAACTGAATCATCATGGCATCATTGAGCTGCTAGATGACCAAGTTTTGCTATTTGCTCAGTATCTGAATGAATTTTGGCATATTGTTTTGCCTATCAGTCAGAACAACAGCTGCCGAGTGCATCGGGTTAGAACTGTCATTAATTGTCATGACAGTCGTTCAGGACATGTCAAGCATGTAGATTGGCCAGTTAAGTCCCCAAACAAGAACCCAATAGAAAATTTGTTGTACCACACCTAGGACCTAGACGTCGAGAAAATCGTCCATATACTGTGGGCGCACTACGAGATAAATTGATGCAAGAATAGTTTAAAATCGACCAGATGTAGATTAAAACACTCGTACACTCAATGCCGCGCAGCATTGCCACCATTATCCGAGCTCGTAGAGGTCTTACACCACATCAGTAGCATTGACTAATTTTTGTCCCTGGAACTTATTTCCAATTCAGGAATGCTTTCAGGTGATGCATATAACAAACTAAAAAATCCTATACGTATTCCTTCCTCCAGAACGCAGAGGCCAAAGGAGAAAATGGAGTGCAGCAGGTGTACGCTGAGAAAGTGCTCTCAGAAGACGCCCCAGACGTAACGCTCAAGCAATACTTGTTCTCTATCGTAAACATGCCTAAGGTGAGATGTCCGGCCAATATTTACGAGACAGTGTATCATTTCACAATTTGTTATGCATGTTGAATTGTCTGTTTACGGATGAGTAGTTCCACGTTATGTCCAAGTTTGTACTCCTTCAATTTTTCACATTATGCTTTCATAAAGGGGAATAAGTGGATTCAGTGATACGTGAGCGTTATCATCTTTATCACTTTGGTCCAAGTACTTCCTTTCATCCCAAGTATTGATAGCTGTCACCATGAGAGTAAAAGTTGTAAATACTGCTCACATTTTAAATAATGAAATTTTACTTTACGAAGGTTAAGTCGGAAATAAGGACGCACGATATTCATGGAATAAGGACGCAACGTAATTATGCCATAATTTCCTCGATTCGCAAAACTTGAACAATATTGAGAGCTTCTGGTCAAAGACTTCTGGTTCACGATGCCCACTTCAAAACGTACGATTAATATTCTGGCATATTTCCTTACATGTTTAATATTTTACTGTCTTACTCGCTTCATTGCTGTGTACCACTACCTTGTAGAAGGATGCCTGATCAAGAACAAAACATAGAAATGCATACTGAAGAAAATATTCATAGAACAACTGTATTGTGAGCTTTTGGTTAAGCAATTAATTCTTGAAATAATTCAGGATAATATCTGTAATTTCTTCCTGGTGTAATTTTATCAACACTTCGTACCTAAATTGCACATTTAACTTTAAGCGTAAAATGAAAAAATATTTTTGTAAACAATTCCTTTTATTTTCGTTGTGGTGTACTAGGAATTAGAAACTGTCTTCACTAATCACTCTATTTGAAAATATTGTGGGTACTATTGAATTACCGTTCACTGACCTACTATCATACTATTGCGTGATTTTTTTGCAAATTACGAAAATAGCTATAAGATCGTAGCCAAATACGAGACACACTCTTTTGACTTCGGATATGGCCGCTGGATCGCCTTTTGTAGCTTGATGCTACGGGATTAAATAAAAGTCTAATTTTTAAAGAGCGCGCTCACCCGAGTATAAAAGTGAGGGATATTAGTTCATCGCGCATTTATGTAATAATTTCCATTAAATCTAACACCGTTGCCAGAGTTCTTCCCTATGCCGCGGTGCCAGCGTCTGTGCGGCTGGAAGTTCCATTGACTCATCTTATGAACACTCAATGCGCTGTGATGTTTAAAGTTCAACCCGTCATACCCCGAATTAACTTACACAACAAAGAATATGAAAAATGCAAAAATGCAAATATGCATTTGAAATGCGTATTTGCATTTCTTGTTCATGTAAGCTACGTAAGCATGTTTAAGAAGTTTTCATACAAAAACTATTATTATAATTGTGAATCTGTTGAAAGAGGACATAGGAGGTACATGTTCCAATAGTGATCTTAATTTTCCCGTTTTAGACATGTACATACATCTTCTTATAGCTTCCGGGTTAATATTCACCTCTATTGTCACTGTTGCTGCCTTGTACTGCATCTCACTTTGGGGGAGCAGGGGTTACCTAGAATCATTCTGAAATTTCTTAGTCTTGCTTCTTCCTTCTTTGAGTTGTTTTAAACTCGTGATGGGAAAGCTCTGAGTTATTAACTACTAGTTAAATTAACCATTGATTATAGAGCCTGCGAGTGCTGTGCATCACGAACCTCTTCTGCTGGATGTCCCTTGTGTGCTACTCACTCTACTTCACCGACTTTGTGGGGGAGGCCGTCTTTGGAGGCGACCCTGGGGTGAGGACCTGCACTGTTCTTAGGTCTTAAGTTCTTAGAGACAAGTCATGAAAATTTCTTGACCCTCGTGAAGTAAGATCTTGGGTACAGAAGAGAACTGGAAAGTATCACTCAAAATAACATCATCAGAAACTGTTTTAAAATTCCCCTTATTATCAGGCTACCTAAAGGTGAAGCTGAAGATGTAAATATATGTAATTTACACTGTCATTCATTAACCAAATAAAAAAGCAGCCGTTCATCGAACGGCGGGCTGTTATAGAAAAAAGGGCTCCTCAAGTACCTTAGCCTTCCCTTCCCTTGAAAAATGCTGTGTCACGCACAAGGCCGCAGTGCAGTACTGCAGGGAAGGCTGCCTTCACTCGTGAAAGGAATCTATTATCTATTCTGGCTTGTTTCAACACTACTGTCAGATCTACTGCCACAGGAAACAAGGAAATGACCGGGATTAAAAAATTAAGATGCTCAGTAATCACAACCTGAGGCAAGATTTCAGTCTTTCGTTCTGTTTCCAGAAGCTTAAACTATTCCTTAACGTATGATCATCTTAGTTGGAGAGTTGGTTATCAGCTGATTTGTGTTTTTTGATTCATGTTTTTTGGGTCCATAACACAAATTCGACGAACTTCTCGTCAGCTTTATCAGAGAACCAATGTTTTTCCGCTTTAAAGAACATTAAAACCATGCGAGTTTCATATAAGTCTCATTATTTGCTCTGGAAGATACACGTCAGTCACATATTTCTTGGACACAACTATTTTGCCAGAAAATCAATACTTTTAAGGAATACAAATCACTTAAATTTTGAGTTGTGCTTTTGAAAAAGGGATGATGAATATATCACGTATACTTTTCAGCCATAATGACACTGAGCGTGAAACGGGGAGGAATTTAATTTTAATTTTGTTGTTCAAGACTTACGTAGGCAGGCCTACATAGGTAAGCCCCAGATCATGTCCATGAATTATCACTAGAAAGACATATACAGTAGGTCGAAATGTCCAATATGAAATTTTAAAAATTGTCATATCGTCAAATGAACGACATTTTTGTACTGGATAGATGAATTACGATTTGAATCAAATATACCAAAACTTGAAACCATTTAGAATAGATTTTAATGAATCGGGTTAAAATGACTGGAAATTTTGAAATGCATCATTTCCAACCGTCCAAGTAATATAGAAACTAAATCCTCCTCTACACACCAGGCCCCCGAAGGATCGCCGTCGCAGCAACGGTACGAGGCAGGGGTGCGGTTTGGCTGCTGGGGCATGGCGCTGTACTCCCTCTCCTGCTCCTGTTACTCCTTCATCATCGAGAAGCTCGTTAAAAGATTCGGGTAAATCCACTGGTTACTCAAGCTTCAAACTTTATGGACTTGTTTTGTAGCTTTCGCTGCTAGAAGCACATTCGCAAACAATGTTTAAAGTTTTGAGTTAAACTTTTCAAGTCAGCTTTATTCGCTGCGTCAAACTTTCCACGTAAATATCTTTCCAGCCTGCTGTGAAAAACAGTAAAATAGATGGATGTCTTTTCACATTTAGCTCTATCTTTTGCTACTGTTTTATTTCACCATAGTCTGAATGATAACGGATTTATTCATGCTGTGTGCTTAATATATGTATGTCGCTTACAGCTGAATCATAGTAAAAACTGTCATATAGGCAACCCGACCCGTAATGGTGGCAGCCAACTTTTTTTGGATGCAATATAATGACAACTGATTCCCGGACACTAATTATATCATTCATTCAATGGGAAAATTCATGTTGCAAAATACAATATTAAGTCTACGTACCAATGCACACATATGGCTCATAACTGGTTTGTACTATTGAAACTCATTCCTTTTACAATTTCACTTTCGAAACAAAATAATTTTTTTGGAGTAGGAATGTTTTCAAAGATCGCCGTCGAGCCTCTAACAAGAAAACAAGCATCATCACACAGCTCAATTTCGGCTGCAAGCTACACCCAGAAAAATTCTATATTGTTCGTAGGGAAACACACAACCAGGCTAAATAGTTTGTCGTACTCTGGAGAAATGAGGACGTAAGAAAAATCATAAAGCTTAATAGTTTATTGGACCACCTTTTACACTGATTATAGTTTGCATTCTCTAAGCCATAGATTCAACAAGATTTTGCGAACAACCTAAATGAATATTTGCCCAAAGTGTAAGTACACGTTAAGAAAATTCATCGAATGAAAAAGAAGAAGAGGTGTTGAGGCTCACACCTTCCGCTAAAGTTAGTCTCACAAATTTTCGATTGGGTTTAAATCAGGAAACTGTGGAGTCCACTCCATGTGAGGAAATGATTCCTCTGGATCCCTCAAACAATCTTGCACTACAGGAGACCTATGGATGCTAGCGTTGTTGTCTTGAATAATACTGAAACCATCAGGAAAATAAACATCCATAAACGGATGCACTTGGTCACTAAGGACGACCAAATCACCCTGAAATTTCATTTTATTGCTGCTCATGGTGGCCGAACCGAAATCAGATCATGTGAAGACTTCCAGATTATTACACTGCCTTCGGAAGCCTGGTCTGTTGGAGCGATGTCAGAAGGGTTCAAAGCTTCATGGGCTTCCCGTTTCACTATAACTCTGGCGTCTATCTGGAATGAGGTGAACCTGGATTCATCTGACCATAGGACGTGTTTCCATAGCTCTGAAGTTCAGTCTTTGTGGTCTTTTGCAAATTGGAGCCGTTTCGTTCGATAAGCATTATTGACCCATGATTTCCTGGGGGCAGCGTAACTCCTTAAACCAATTTCTGTCAGTTCTCGGGGCATGGTGTGAGCAGAAATTTTCTTCGGACTTTCGTCGAACAAGATGATTAACTGCTGAACACTTCTGCCAGCTTGCTTTCACCAATCACTTCAGAGAACGCCTGTCGCGAGTATTCAGAGTTTTAGCTCTGCCTCTAATGCCACTGAATGAATAACTACATCTTTTTTCCACCCATCAACTGTTTTTTGCACAGCCCTAAGTCTTATGGTTATCATTTGAGAGACTTCTCTGGCAGATTTCCTTGCCCGGTGCAAACCTATAACTTGCCCCTTGTCAAAAACAGAGATTTGCTTTGCAGATTTCTTTTCAAACTGGATTTTTCATACTTTTTGTCACGGAGAGAGCAGGTGCAGTACTGAGTGCCGAGTGACACTGAATGCAACTGTTGCTACCATATTCTCTTTCTTCAAAATTATTGTGAGAAAACCTGTGAAAATAGTTTCCACTATATCTACATTTTACCTGGGTGCGACAAACTTGTTGGCTAGGTAGTGTATGACACACGACGATTTAGAAAGAATTAGAGGTGAGAATGAGCGTAAGTTTAGTACATAATAAGGAAACTCTTTCGATAGACGACGGGATCCATAACTGACATCAGAAATGCTTCATTTCACGTATGACAACCTGCTAGAAGCATTTTTCTAGAAATGAAATAACACATTCTGCCTCTTGTGCACCCTAACCCTTTGAGGCCCTGCAGTACGTGAGCGTACTGCCGCGGTAAATGCTTTAGTAATTTCATTCTTCAGGCGCAGGGCTGTAGAAACCTGAAAATTGTTGGTCTATGTACCGCTTCTTGAAAATCAATATCTATCATTTGCTTTTTGCGTGTTGATATGCGTCACACTTCGCCGGTTCCACTGAGAATCAACCCAGTGTCCGGGTCTCAGTTACAGGGTTAAAAGAACTCCGTTTTTTCAGAGCCCGCAAGGTGTACGTGTGCGGGCAGCTGGTGTACAGCCTGGGCATGTTGGTGCTGGCCCTCGTGCCCACCCCTGCGGCCGTCATCGTGCTGTCGTGCACGGCTGGCGTCATGTACTCGACGCTGTTCACGATGCCGTACCTGCTCGTCGCGCACTACCACGCCACGCAAACCGTAAGATTATTATCACTGCCCTTTTCCGTGTATTTATGTCAGTTGAACGAAATAATTAATGCTACAACTAAGTTAGTTGTGCTAGTGATTACTTCGATAGACTGCGTTTTTCACGTGGTCTGTGATCGCCATAAGAATGGTCCGCTTCACGATCAAGAAGAGCCGCTCGGAGTATTGAATGCTTTTAATGACACAGCGAAGGACGACAGCTCGGGGAAAAAGAAAGACTGTAAATTCTCCTTCTCGTCTTGAGGCAAAATAGGAGAGGTGAATCTAAAGTGGTCGACGCTGACTTAAAAATCGAAGAATATTGCGCATGACAAATATAAACCTGATCCATCAACAGAACCCTTATTGATGAAAGGGAGGTTTTGTTTGATTTAAATTTAGATTTTATTGTCTAAAAGTCTTGAAATTATTCTGAATACGTGTGACGAACAGTCCATCAAAAAAGTACATTGATTTCATTGAATACAAAAGGATATGTTTATATAATATTTCAGTAAAAAAATAAAACTGCTAAAGTAACTAAATACAATAGAGCTTCATTATAAGTTCTGTTTCAATCGAATAAATTATAAAATTACTGCAAAAAGAGCAGACGGAAGTACTGTTGCATCATTACGTTACTCATTAATGGCGCGTGGAGATGATTCCGGATGTTCATGTCTCTCGACTCTTAAATTTCAAAATTACAGCCCGGCGAGCGTCCTTCACGTTCTTACAACATAATTCACTCTCTAATTCCTGAAACATTATTTTCACATGTGTGGCTTTCCCACAAATTTATTAGCAATCCATCAACGAGTCGGATTTACCCCGATTTATCAACAGGTCGGATTTGCCCCGATTTATCAACACGTCGTATTTACCCCGATTTATCAACAGGTCGTATTTGCTCCGATTCATCAACACATCGTATTTGTCCCAATTTATCAACACGTCGTATTTGCCCCGATTTATAAACAGGTCGGATTTACCCCGATTTATCAACGGGTCGTATTTGTCCCGATTTATCAGCAGGACGTATTTGCCCCGATTTATCAATAGGTCGGATTTGCCCCGATTTATCAACAGGTCGGATTTGCCCCTATTTATCAACAGGTCGGATTCGAGCGGAGCCAGACCTTAGCGAAATCTGCAGTGAACCTGCAGCAGACATCGGACCCTGGCGGAGAGGGCACGTCTTCTTCTCATCAGATCCGTGGACTCGGCACAGACGTAGCGATCGTGTCATCCATGGTGTTCCTGGCACAGTTCATCCAGGCCCTGTGCATGGGCACCTTCGTATCCGCCTACGGCTCTACCCTCGCAGTCGTCATCGCTGCCTCAGTCTTAGCGTTCTGTGGCTCCATTTGTGCCACTCAAGTTGAATACCTCGATCTCTAAATTCACGCATTTTACGCGAACCGTAACAGTGTGGTCGGTGCTGACAGTGTTTTGAAGAATGTGTTGTGTGTAATTTTGTATAACATAAGGAAGATTAACATTTTTTGTTCAATTTATTTATGTTTGTGAATATTTGGATCATTGCGATCCTCCTTCCTCAGTCTCCGGACAATTCGGGCAAAATTTAACGATCGTACGTTCAGAAATTATTTTCTACGAGTATGACTGATTCTCCGACATAAGTATTTGGTTCAATAGGGGGAGAAAGTTACGGTTACCGTGCCATTGGTAAATCATCGAAAGCTTGAGCAATTCATCGATGGAAACGTTTCCTCTGATCTTCTTGGAACGTGCTCGGATTGTTGATTAGATGTCGGTGGCAGATAATTTTTCATCGCATAGTTTAAGCCATGTTCCTTTGAAACACATGCAATAGATGAGAAAACTATTGATATCGATTATTTATAGGTACGGATACTTTTTCAAATGCAATGTACAGTCGGACACAAAGTCGTTCCTGGGGTTCATCGACTCGAGCGCTCTTTCCTCGATAGAGAATCTTCCTATTTTGCAATTCGAAAGAACTTTAAATTTCTTTTGAATTTCGAAAACTCGAAAGAAGTTGTTTCTCTGTAACGAGTATTTTGTTAAACTGTGTACAGTACTATTCTTTTAGATCACAATAAAACTTTGGTTTTTGAAATCTACAGTATATCTCCGTACCACTCAAGTTGGATACATCATTGCTTAAAAAAATAGATTGATATCTGTTAAGGAAACTATAACCGAGGATCTTTTTGAAATTCTTCGACTGCCAAGGTTACAGGATACTTTGTTTCACCGAATGAAATGTTTAAAGACAGGAATTTTTAAAGAATCTTCGTAATCACTTTCCTTGTAAGCAATATTTCCAGGAATTTCTTCGTGGACCTGGAGAGTGCAGGTTATGGAGAGGCGCAGTTACAGGGTGGTGTACAAGTCTTTTCGCCATTGTGAACATTGATTACAAGACGGCTAATGCAGCTATAAAAATGCGTTTCATAGGTAATGAAAGAAAAAAATTGAAGTTTCCTTCTGTATCGATGATACGGATTTGAAACATATTTTGCAATCGAAATTTGCACAACTATCATATCCCAAGAATACCGAAATACAGCAAAGACCAACGAGCAAAGATAGTGGAGAGTTATTACACCCGCAACAGATCTTCAGTTGCAATTCAGAGGATCTTCGTTATAACATTTAATCAACAAAGGCCGTCCAAACATTGCATTATTGCAATGATTTCAAGATTCAGAGATATCGGCTCAACAGCGCAGAAAGAACGCTCTGGTTGACCAAGGTCAGTACGAATTGCGTGTGTAATTTTACGCTTTGGTGACATTCGATGGTCACCACGGTCTCCTGATTTAACCCTTGGAGATTTTTTTACGGAGGTACCGCAAAAGAAAAGTTTAAATCAATATGCCTTATACTCTCCGTGAGTTAAAAAACAACATCGAAGAAATCAACAGAATAACTCCAGATATTTGGAAAAAGTCATGGAAAATACTGTACAAATAATAGGCACGTGTTAACTAATAATAGAGAAGATTCAAAAGATATCATATTTAAATAACCAAATTTCAAGGTTTTTTCTTTTATGTCAGACGTAACCTATTTTATAGCTGTATTAGTTGTCGTGTAATAAATGTTCAAAGTGGTGAACTAACTTATGAGCCAGCCTGTATATTGATGACGTTGAAGAGATGCTTTTTAGTTCCCTTGCTATGACTGCGCTTGAGCATGAAACTTCAATGGATTTTGAGAGCTTTCGTAACATTTTGTGCAGGAGCTTCGGTAAAATGTTTCGAGCTCCGATATTAGCCTTTTGTCTGCCAGAGTACATGCCAGCTTAGCCAAAGCCCGCTTAATGGATTATAAAAATGTTTGTATTTACTGAAAATATTACCGACTTTCAAGCGAATAATATAATTGATACTACCCGAGGACCACTTCAGGAGTGGAATGTTAACTCTCCCGGAATGGCAATATGCTTGCGTGCATGCTCCCGTTAAATGCACTCCTGCAAATCGTGGTTTAGAACATTCTTGAGAAGTTATACTTTTGCATTGCTGACGTGGAAATTTCGCATATTATGAACGGAGGAGTCTACCAAACACGAAAACAGTTGCTGAATTATTTATGAAATAAAATAAAACCTCAATCTTCAACTCTGAAAGGAGGTGTCAAAACTCAGTTAAAGCTCGTGATCGAATTCCCTTACCATCAGACACTATTAATTAAGAATAAGCTTTGCGGTATAGATAGTGGCGCTAATTCCTCGTTGTATTCTCTTTATTAAGAAAGGCAAGAATCTGGATACCAGCTATAGCTATTATTTTACCCCTAACCCCTGGGTTTTTGATTCGACTCTCACATGGCACTCCAGGAGTAAACTCAAGAAGATAAGTTACGTAACTTTAGTGGACGTGAGTCCATGAACGAAAGCTCTTCCTGAATACCGTATGGGGATATTTTTGACTACTGCACAAAAGTTCTCCTATGACATATTTTCTTTTGTTTTATGCCTTCTATCACTCACATCATTGTTGGCGAAGCAGGCAAAAACTAATGCCTCAAGAATACAGAAGAGACTTGTACTTTGTGTACGTATGTAATCTGGTAAAGAATTCATTAGAAAATGTCATGATTTTTGCACGTTCATCTCTTTTGACCCAAATCTAGCAATTTACCATGCTTAAATTCAGAAGATTTTACAAATACATATCCCCAGAGGAAATCAGCATCGAATATTGAACATATCCTATAGTCTACATAGTGCGTGCAACAGACTTAGCATTACAGTGTCGTGTTAAATAATCTTCTACCAGTGAGCGGGACAATTTCTGTAAGCTGTAAGGTTGTTCTTAAGCGAATTCTTTTCAGCCGTTACTTACCGATCTTATGTGCGACGGTGCAATATGAGATCAGTGTTGCTAAGTGTCGCGTCCGCGTGGTGCTGTAATGCGTGCTTTCACTTCTCCTTCTCGGTTTAGTAAACATGGTCATGTCCAAGTGCTTGTTTCTCATGTACGGAACATCGCATTTATGAGTTATGAAGCTAGAAAAGGCTCAGTTTCTATGTTTGGTGAAACACAGGAAATCAAAGATACAAATGCAATGAAACACCTTTAAAAGCTTCATTCAAAAGCTTGAATGAAGCTTTTCCATCACATGAAACACCTATCGCCACATATTGCTCGTTTGGTTGTGTGTTAAGACAGTCTCCTAATGATTGTTCTATTCGAAGGAAAAAGAGAACATTGAGCTATGTACGTAGTGGTAACAGAGTTTTAAAGCATGAGGAGTACTGCAATTATGCTTTGCGTACAGACGTGAACACTTGCTAAGAGAACGTCAACCCTTTAATCGAATGAGCCGTTTAATGCACAAATTCTTTCTGCAGCTGAAAAGCCCTCTTAGAGCAAGCTGAACTAAATAGTTACATCTTCAAATTATAATATTATCCAGGATGAGAATTTTTTTTTTTAAGAATTGTTCACTTCTTCGCAGAAATCAAAGCTTGCTTGGACGGGAACCCTATCGTTCATCATGTTGTATGCACATGACTTACAGGCAATATCCAGCGGGTGTTAAATTTGCAGAGCTCTCGGAGCCTTCTTGGTTGTCGTCGAAACTCATGTTATCGTAACAATATTTCTTCAATATCCTTTTCCACAAATTTTTTTTAAAGAATTTCAATTCCTGAACACCATGTTTTTTTGAAAAATACTCGCAGACTTTTCGATACAATTTTACCGTTTCTACTACGAGATAGAAGATATTGCAAAAATGTGTTGTAATCATTGAGTATTATTTTCCTTTAGGGTTTGACAAGTTTTTTACCTGCCATGCCTCAGTTTTTGCCTCAGTTTTAGGTTATTTAATTATCTCCTTTTATTGAAGTGTATCACCATAAATAGTAAAAGAAGACTGGAATCCATACAGCCGTTCAATGAAAAGGATTACGGAAGACATTTATAGGCATGTACGATGTACATGTCTAACATGTCAGGAAATGAAAATGACACTCACTCTCAAGGTAAAAAAATACAAAAATTTACGATTCTCGAATATGGTCGTGTCACCATGTTGCTGTATTTTTTAGAGCCGCTCTTGTTTATTCTGGTCACTTAGGTAGTAAAACAGTAAATAAATCGTCATACTTTGGACCTACCACTTGATAATCATCGTCTTTACATGGTTTTGATTGGGTGACTGGAGGAGGTACTTCTATCAGTATCGGTGATGAAGAGAAACTAGTCCTAAAACTGTCATATAAGAATTTTGAGTACAATTTAACATATTTCTGAAATATAACGCAAACCTTTAACAAATCCTTTTGTCCATCGCGTATGTGATCTATTCCTGATAGATTCTTTAATTAGAAGAATAACTAGCTGTGTGATTAATTGGACAATCCATATCAGAGAAGAAGTTGAACTGTATGTTCATGAACAGTTCCCTCGATAGCAGTACGGACTCAAGGTGAAGACTGCGAAGAAGTTTGAAAATTATGATCTCGCAAAGTCCAAAGCAAAATGCAGACGCACGCACAACGTGGCCGTGGTTTGCGGTCTGACCTGGGCACACAGAGGACTTTCGATGCAAAATTGGGAATTCCTTTTCAGAAAGGACATTCTCGTACACTGTTTCACATCCAAAAGCAACAAATAGGGACACATCTGTTTACTCATCGCGTATAAAGAACAGTTTTGCCCCAAGAACAAGTTGATTCAAAATCAATGGAACATACACTTGAAAAGTGAACAATTACTGAAGAAAAATAGACACCTTTGCATGCGTCAAATAAACGTTCTAGTCCATTGCTGGTAA
Organism: Orchestia grillus; assembly: GCA_014899125.1. Classification (NCBI taxonomy): domain Eukaryota; kingdom Metazoa; phylum Arthropoda; class Malacostraca; order Amphipoda; family Talitridae; genus Orchestia; species Orchestia grillus. The sequence continues at coordinate 41,931 of VOMN01004588.1, forward strand.
ATGCGACATTTTTTGGTTGAAAAAAGCTGAAATATACGTGAATTTATTGCAGGAAAAAAAACTGAATAATCAACTGAATAGAGCAGCTACGTACAAAAAAAAACATTAAATCTGCTGTGGGTCCCTAGGATTCACGACGCCGTGGAATGAGACAAGGAACTTCATTTCCCTCCTTCCCGTCCATCCACTAACAATCTTTGGAAAATTACTCAGCTTGATCTTTTAAACAAAAATTCTTAAACCAAAATCCTAATTCAATCCTAATTCTTCCTAATTCAAAATCCTAATTCTTTTATTGCATTTTTAATTGGGACAACCTAAAATATTTGCAATGATTTTACGGATTTATGTCAGAATGGAACTCAATTACGGTCGATTAAATGTCCAAGGAATTAATGAAGGTGACTTGACTACACGTGAAACCAGCAGTTTTGTCAAAATCCAGGACGAAGAATTTAGATATCGTTTAATTTCATCAGCAAAAAATTACTGTCTCACAAAGAACAAGTATAGCACTTAGACCACCTCATTCAGAATTTTGGGGCAGCACCGACAGTCTCAGTGTGTCTTTTGGCGAATAAAATGTTGCAAGCATCACTGACGTGCCTGTGATCACAAGAATTAAATTTCTGAAGAACTCATTGAGATTTAATTTAATTTATGAGGCTAAAGCTTGAATGCTCCGTTCAATAATATCAGGAGCTTCATATGTATTTTGAGGAAAAATATTGAAAGACTTCAGTTCTTCGTACCGTTTGTGTTATCATAGATAGAAATAACAAGACTGACCGACAGAAAACTGTTTTCTGAATAGATGGGATGATCGTACTGATTTACATTAACACAGAATTTTAGATCAAGGCCTCAAAGAGGGTTGCGCAAACAGCGAGATTGGCGAGAGAAAGTGAGAGTGACTCTCAGTTAGAGGCAGACACGAGCTGGCTTGAGTCCTACAGAGGCCGCCGTGTGGACGGCACTGCGAGTGCTGCGTGATGTCATCCTTCTCTCTGTACACACTCGCAATCCCTCAAAATAGCAGCATCTCGACGGCATTGACCTCTGGAAAATCCTCCCTACATGACGACTTCCCTGCCATGACGACTTCCCTGCTTCATGGAGACAGACTTGCCGGCGGGCTGGCTGGAACAAATCGAGATGTTACACCTTCAAAGGCCTCAGACGTAACGTCTGGGTATTGATTACACATTTTATGAAAAATACGCTTGAAAATCATGGTACATAGATGTGTGTACATATGACATTATGACAAGAAACCTTACCGCACTTGATTTCCGAAACGTTGACCTATGATACATATCCCTGAAAACTGTGGAAAGACAACCGTACTTATTAGCGAAATAATACAAAACTGTTTTATAAATGTAAAGGAGGATATGTTGGTAAAACAATGCAGACAAGGTCAGCGCGTCAAGTGGTACTAAGTCCAAAGAGTTTTCGCCACAGCAAGTCGAAGAATACCAGACGGTGAGCAAATGAGAAATTACCCAGCATCGTGTGTGGGCACAGTGTCCTAGCTTAGAAACAAACCTGATATTTGCCTGAACTTGACATCTGGATAACGAACATTATATATAGAACACTGAAATTATCGTTATAAATTCGAGTTTTACAGATAAATGTTTGTTGTGCAAATTTTCAAAAAATATCGACGGGGTCTTCCAGCATATTCCTAAGCTATTTGTATTCCTTCACGTTAAATTATGGAGCCGTATCGTGAGTACGAACCTGGATTTCAAGAAATGCTGGCAGTGTTCGGGAAGCTGTGCTTGTCAAGTGAAGCCGATTCAGTTGACGGGTGCAGTCTAGCGTCCCTCATGGACCGTCAGAAGTGACAGCAGACAGACCGCACGCGCACCGCGGTCTGCCATCAGAACAGCAGGACACGCGGCGTCTGACTTGGCATGAGCAACTCCATAAACTCTGCTATAAATCCGGGGAAAATTGAACAGCGTTCTATGGTTTGTCTTTCCGAATGGTTTCCGCGGATTTAATATCTCATGAGCATGCATATTGAAGTGCAAAATTTATAATTTTCTAGCTCAGTGGTGCTGTTCTATTCAGCGGTGCAGCTATTACTACTCGAAGTATGGTAGTGCCATTATCTTTTCTTATTTACCGTACTTCAAAATGACTTCCACCGTCATACAGCTGCGACTTAACATTTGTTTGTCAACAGACGTGAAATGAAATAATGTCAGTACAACATTTTATGTTTTTTCGATTGCTTCTCCGTCTCTGAAACACATATTTGGGCTGAAGCATAACATACATTTGTGAATGAATCCAATGGGCCTCTGAAAAAAGTGTTGTGTGCTACTTGGTTGTTGGATATTTCGTTGA
>VOMN01004590.1:0-13376 GCA_014899125.1 Orchestia grillus
ATTCCCACATCTCATCCCCACATCACATTCCCACATCTCATCCCCACATCACATTCCCACATCACATCCCCACATCACATCCCCACACCACATCCCTACATCACATTCCCACATCACATCCCCACACCACATCCCTACATCACATTCCCACATCTCATCCCCACATCACATCCCCACATCACATCCCCCCATCACATCCCCATCAGAGTCCAGGGACTGCCTGGGTGCCTCAAAAGAGACATCGGCCGGCAACTGAAGAGTAAGTCGGATCGATCAAGGCTTGCCGTGTGCGAGGCTGTGTTGTAGTCTGACAAAGCTCCGGCTGACTTAATTTCGACATATCAAGAGATGAGTTTTACCTATAACCCGTTTACGTAGCCATCACAAGTCATAAAGTGGCCCTGAAGTGAGCAATTCGCATCTTGACTAACTCCATAACTTGCTTCGTTAGGCACAACGGCTTCTGCTCAGCAGCCTTCCTGACAAACGCAGCGCTGCAATTACTCGCCGAGCGGCAGCGAACACCAGGCTAACTATGACGTGTAATTGGCTGCCAGCGAAAGCTTTCGAGAGGCTCTGGAGGAGTGTCAACATCAAGCTCAAGTGCCTGCTTCACGTGTCTGTAGCGTCTCTTTCCGTCGCATGTAATTAGGTTTGGTCCACGAGGTAATTCAATACAAGGTGATGAGTGGGGTAAGTCTACGGTATTTGCTATTCTTATTTCAAAACTCTCTCCCCTGTATGTATGTAAATGAATTTGATAACCTTGTTGAACTAACACACCTAAAAAAAGGAAAGAACTTGGATTTTTGCCTGAATTTTAAAGTTGGATTACGGCGCATAATTGAGAAATCCTGATATTGGATATCAGAACGGAAAAATGAGCAATCTGCTTGAGAAATACAGCTCAATTTCCACGGTTTGGGATTCAAAAAGCTCACCCTTCAAGTTCTTCCATGATGAGCGATTCCCAAACTTAGCTCGCATTAAAAAACTCTATCAAAGAAGTTCATGAATTTACATTTTCAAGAAAATTTCGAACTCGAAAGTCAAATTAGAGAGGTATAAATTCATACGAAGCCCAGGTAAGCTCTCATTGCTGCATAAGACTAATACTAAAACTGCAGTGACCATTCTTTACCTCAATTAATATTATTAGTATTGTGGGAAGAATCACCACATCTTTGCATGATGCTGTAGATGTTGGCCGTGAGCAGAAAATTATTTTATAACTGCTGGAATTGCAGCGCTCAACAACAGCGTGGACTAAAAGCTAGAATATGAAACGAAGTTTTTTAATATTCACGCCTGCGTGTCCGCTTTTAAAACACTTCAGCCTCTTGCCTCTGCATGAAGACTACACATTGTTCCTGTATGAAGACTACACATTGCTCCTGCATGAACACTACACATTGTTCCTGTATGAAGACTACACATTGTTCCTGTATGAAGACTACACATTGTTCCTGTATGAAGACTACACATTGTTCCTGTATGAAGACTACACATTGTTCCTGTATGAAGACTACACATTGTTCCTGTATGAAGACTACACATTGTTCCTGTATGAAGACTACACATTGTTCCTGTATGAAGACTACACATTGTTCCTGTATGAAGACTACACATTGTTCCTGTATGAAGACTACACATTGTTCCTGTATGAAGACTACACATTGTTCCTGTATGAAGACTACACATTGTTCCTGTATGAAGACTACACATTGTTCCTGTATGAAGACTACACATTGTTCCTGTATGAAGACTACACATTGTTCCTGTATGAAGACTACACATTGTTCCTGTATGAAGACTACACATTGTTCCTGTATGAAGACTACACATTGTTCCTGTATGAAGACTACACATTGTTCCTGTATGAAGACTACACATTGTTCCTGTATGAAGACTACACATTGTTCCTGTATGAAGACTACACATTGTTCCTGCATGAAGACTACACATTGTTCCTGCATGAAGACTACACAATCATAGTCGGTGACGTGAACTCTGTATTATCTAAGTTACATAACACCTGTAAGCCGATGTTGCTTGTTCTCTCAATATAGACCAACTATACAACCTAAAATCAGAATTCTGAGGGCAATTACATTCTGAATGCACTAAAATTCTGAATACAAAGAAATTAGCCTAACATAGCCATGAAGTCACAGCGGTTCGAGCGCTGAAATTTTTATCGGTGTTTTTGCAAAATCTGTACGCTAATTTACTAGAGTTAAAATTACCTTATTTTTGGGCTAAATATTTTTGAAACAACGAATGGGTTCTTTAGTTTATTCCCAAAATTTTTGCACTCTTTTCACTAGAGTCCTTTAACAAAGGAACGAGTGATGAAAGTAGCCAATGCTGGCAGCCAGTTCACGGAGATGCCCGTTAGGAGTCCAATATTTTCTTGTTTCTTCCCTCGAGGTCTCCCTCTGCTTACGAGTGTCTAAGCCTGGGAAATCAACTGAAAACTTAAGACGATGTTTCCGAATTTTTACCTCACCAGAAGCCAGAATTTATGGGATACTTTTTCGGAACATCAACCGATGTTTGAAGTTTATCTTCCCAAACTTTCAGAGTCTGAAGTGAAGTGCACTTTTGAGGGAACAAGCAAAGAAAATTCATGGGGCCTCTCAAATAGGTTGCGGCGGTCGGTGAAAGCTACGTCTAACATTGGATAGAAACATCGGATAGGAGCTACGTCTAACATTGGATAGAAACATCGGATAAGAGCTACGTATAACATTGGATAGAAGCCCGAGCATTGCAGATTCTCAGCAGCGTTCTTCACACGGGCAACAAATGATATTTTTGATCGCCTCTGGGAGACTGCGTTGATTGCTTGTGGTGGACCACAGTGCACAGGGTGCAGGAAAATACAGTGCTTGCTGCAGGCAGCGGTGCAAAAGCAACTCTGCTTTCTCGACCACAATAACATAATAGTGTACCTGTTCTGACGCGGGTATTGGATGAAGATATTTTACCATCTTCGATTGTTTCTCTGTAAAAGATTTTCAATGGCATCGAGAATTTTTTTTCACTCTAAGCCTTTGAAGTAGAGAAGGGATATCTTATTTGAACGATGTGTTGTTTTATAATGTTTTCAGTGTTCTACAGCGCCAGAGACTTTTCATTCTATTTAATATGAAACAATAGTGCTACATACGTTGTGCGAATGCAGATGTTGCCATGTGAGATACAGTATATAGAATTTACATTGCTATGTAGCGTGCTGTATGTAGACTTCGTGTTTTCATGTAACATACAGTACCTAGTCTTCATGTTGTCTTGTAATATACAACATGTAGACTTTATGTTGCCATGTGGCAGATGTAGATTCTATGTTGCCATGCGACAGGTGCAAACATTCTGCTGCCATGAAACAGATATAAACTTCACGTTGTCATGTGACAGATGTAGACCGTATGTTGCAATGTAATAGATGAAGACTTTATGTTGCCATGTGATAGATGTAGACAGTATTTGTCATTCAAAATTTTTGCTAAATCTTTAATGCCAGCTACAGCGGCAGCAAAATGTAAATCCAACATAAAGTTTTCTCCATTTAAGTTTTCATTGAGAAGAAGTCGTCCATGTGCTCCTGTACGTTTAGTACACCAGTTGTACAGCTCGCAGTCCTGGGTGTAATGGGATTATGTACTGTATTACTTCGGTAACAAACGCACAATTTCTTGAGCCTGTTTGGGAAAATACGACAGTGCTATTAGACATTGGAATGAACGCTCAGCTGCGCGTAGACTACATCGTAGAACTTCATAGACTTCATCCAGAGAATGAACCCGTGCAGTGATCGGTACGTACAGTTACGCCCAAATTTATTTATACCCCAGTATTATTCTTGAATATATTTGCATAAATCCTTGAGCAGGCGTCTTTTCGCACCAATGCTGAAACCAAAAGTTTTGAAAATGTTTGGGAATAAAACGTAAAATGAGAGTTTTGAAATAATCATTTTTTAAGATATAATGAACAATAAAGTAAATAAACCATGTTCTCATATATTTGTACACATCTCAATAAACTATTGCAAAACACAAATAAAGTAAGAAAGCAACGTTATTGGATTAATGTGTGAATTCAGATTAATTCATATATTTCACTTCATTCGGTTTAAACTTTAGCATCCATGAAACACCTCATTTCAACTTTAGCTACAGTTCAGGCGACATGATGGAAACAGAGGAGGTCAGTTTAGAGTTCAAACAGAAAATCGTACATGATCACACGAACGGTAGTGTCTGCAATTCAGCTTCGAAGCAAATTGCAGTCCCTGGATGAACTGCTCAATGCGCAATACATATGTACAAAAGAACTGATACCGTCCAGAACCTCACAGGACGATGAAGAAGGAATCAATTTCACATCGATCAGCATGAATGCAAGAGAAGTGTATAAATAACCCGGAGATCACAGGCAAATTGTTGGTACAGAATCTCATTATGAAGGACATCGAAATGCCAGGATCAAAACCGCAATGAACATTGACTAAAGACGCGCTCAAACGATACAGGGCCGGGAAACACATCATCTTACGGCTCAGCACGATAAAGCCCGATCGTTTTAGCCTGAGAATATATTGAAGACGAGAATAGCTTCTGGTCATTGATTTCTTGATCTGATGAGAATAAAGTGGAGCATTTCGGTCACAGGAGGGTTCTTTTTCCTGGGGAACGAGGCAAAGCATTCAAACAAGAAAACACCATTCCAATTGTGAAACATGGCGGTGGGAGTTACGTACATGTTTTGGGGATGTTTCTCTGCCAGTGGAACTGAAAGCGTTGTGAAAGTTGAAGGAATCATGAAACAAGGTCAATTTAGCAAAATTCTTAGCGGAAATTTGAAATAGTTTACCTAAGCTCTCGTTATGAGATGCGTTATTTTCTTTCAAAATGATAATGACCTTAAAGCATACTGTAAAACCTGTGAAGAAATGCAAGGTAATGAATAAAATGAAGTTCTATTTTACAGTAACTGAGACGAAACTCAGAACTCTGTCCGATCGAGAATTGGAGAAGGGCTGTTAAGAAAAATGTCGATGTCATGAAACTCAAGAGTCTCGGGGAATTGAAGGATATTGTGAGAAATGAATAGTCCAAAATGTCTGATGATGTCTGCAACAACCTTGTGGTGCTCGAAAAAAAACATCTGGATGCAGACTATAACAATAAATGCTGAGCAGCATATCATTGAAAAAGGTTCGAATAAGTTTGAGTAAGGTTCTTTTGCTATTATTTTTCATCATTTCATTAATTTTTTTTCAAAAACCATCACTTTGCGTTTTATTTCAGATCACCTTCGTCGAAATATTTGACATGGCAGTAGTAAGAAAGGTAGTTGATTGAAGAATCTATTCACATTCATTCTAGAATAATACAAAGTTTGAATAATTTTTGGATTCACTGTACATATGTCATTCTCATCATAAACACGATACGCTGATTTTTGTTACAAGCTTATTTCATGAGTGCTTATTTCGAATCCCATTTATTTATAAATTCCTTTCGCGTTCCCTCTTAATCCTGCATTCTTCATAGTCAGTTAAGCATCGATCTCAGCCCCCTTCAAATGCCCTCATCTATTGAGAGGCACTCGATAACTTTGAAAGGAACAAGCTACGAGAATTTTCAATTTAAATTTACGACTCTATTTTACGTTAATTTTCATTCGAAGAAGAAAACAAGCCGGTTGAAGGCCCTGAAACCTTTTCCTCGTGGGACCAACGGATTAATTTTTTGTCCCAGGAATAAATAAGGTTTTCAGGCGGCACAACTTGTCGTGAGAGGAGCATCTGAAAACAAGTTTCCAGTCATCAATAAACCCTCACCCTGTTGAAATGCCAAAAATATCGAAATTCAGACTTCAAATTATATGTACGGCGATGCTATCAAAAAATTTGGGGCGTTTGAAAGAGAGATTTCAATGCTACGAAATCGCAAAAATCTCGCACGTTCAAGCCTAATTCCGTTCACACTTTTGACCAATTTAATTTACGACCGCGCAAAAAACCTTGTTCATTTTTCAATGTTACGTACATTTAACTTGAATGCTCCAGGGAAATGGGACTCGCAAAGAATTTTTTCAATCGCTATTGAAAATTTTTGTTTTTTACCGAATTTGAGGCACTCTAAAGTTGATTGGTCTCCACTTTCAGCACAAATTTTGGACTCAGCCAAGAGCAAAATTGTGATTCAATTTAACGATCAAAGCGTTAACGGTGCAACTGAAAATATATCTTATACTTGAATGAAATTGACGAATTAAATCAAACTCAAATTCCGTGTTCGGAAGTGTCAGAACCAAAATCTGTGGTTTTTCGAAAAATAGGCATTTGTACGTGCATTTGAGAAAGTTCTATCTAAATTCCCAAACTTATTTAATGGAAAATTGCCGATCCCGCTTGATGAACGTGAAATGAAAAAAACTTGAGTCATGGGCGTGCAGAGGTATAACTCTTACGCGTTCAGAATTTTCGTTTAATTTTTATTATCATTATAAGAGTTTCGACGTGACGTCTACGCTCATTTTTCAGGTTGAAGTCAAACACTTTGAAAAACTGAGTTGTACAATGCTTTTCATGGGGCTAATTTCAGAATAAGCTGCTATAGTTACTGCAGTAAATAGTTTTAATGGGTACTGAAAGTTGATGGTTACTAAACTGAATTGCTTTAAAGAATAATACCAGACGGACACTAAGTTTAATAGTGCGGATAAAACCATTAGGACAGGTTTCTTATGACGAAACATACTGTTAAATTTGTACTTGAATATATTTGTACGTATGTCCAGTACTAGGACAAAAGTAAATTCTCAGTTTATAATTATTTTTCATTGGACGTCTAGAGAGTCAACATACATTACACTTCAACAGAACACAAGTTCTAATGAACAAAGTTGAATTTGGAACAAAATATCGAACTTTACCCGTAATCGGTATCGTTTACTGTACTCTAAAATCCCGTATGGCACGTGACAGAAGTACTCAACCATTTCTGTCAAACTTTAGCGCAATAATTATTGGATTTTTCCTATTCCATCCTATCTGAATTACTTGTAGAACATCCTACCTCTTTCCAAATGAAAAATCTACTTGATATGCATTAAATTAGACGGTTTATCACTGATGAGCCGACCTACCGTACCGTCACCTAAAGGACGTCATGCCGAAAGTTAAAGAAGTCTCTAAATATCAACAGAAGCGAATTGTTCCGCTCCATTCCCCTGGAATATTGTACGGTAGATTTCTACGCAGATTAATGATGTACATTCTACCGTTGGTTCAATTATTATCATATAAAAGAATGAGGTTGAGCTGTTAGCTCACCAAGGTTAGGTGTTCCATGCTAGATTGATCTTCGGTCTAGTCGATTTTTAAAGAGAAAAATTAAAAATAAGCCCAGAAAGACTTCTACTCAGAATAATCTGCCATACTCAAGCACTGGTTCAATTATTCGTAAGTTTAAGGAATATGATTCAACTTAAACTTAGAAAGGTTAGGGGTTTTACGGGAGATTTATTTTCAGTTTCGTCGCCATTTAATGATGAAGATAAAAAATACGTCCACGATGACTCGCAAAGAGTTAAACACTGAAGTGGAAGCCTTCGCGACAGAGGTGAGTGAAAGAACAAAAAGAACTAAACTTCACAGCGTTGAAATAAAATATTCCACGCCACGTAAAACTCCCGTTGAGCGTAAAAATCACGTGTCAAATCGTCTAAGCTTTGCAAAATACCGCATGGAGAAAAACCATGCATTTGGAAGACTGTTATGTGGTCTGATGAGACCAAGACTAAACTGTTTTGTTTTAGCTCGGCTCGTCTGTGTGGGGTACTGAAGGAGCAGCCAGTGAGGCGTGATCCATGTCCACTGTGGAGCAAAAATGTGGCGGTATGGGGTTGTTACATAGCACATAGCGCTGGTACACATTATATGATGGATATTTACCGTCAAATATTGGCGGAGAGTCTCATTCCAACGGCGAAGTGTTTACTATGAAAAACGTGAATGGACGTTCTAGCGAGAAAATGATCCTACATAAGGGCAAAATTATCGTTCAAATGGTCTATGAAAAATAATTCAATATTCTCCCGTAGCCAAGACAACACTGGGGCCACAATTTTAGCAAACATCTTTGTGAACACTGAAGAAGAAGGTTCATCAGAGGAGTCCGATAAATCTTGAATAAATGAAGAAAATATGCGTTGAAGAATAGGCTTACATGCCACCGGAAGTTTGCGGACGCACTTAATTTTATCAGATAAGAACCATGTCCCCGCAGTAATTGTCTACATAGGCTTCGTATCTGGATATTAAACATAAGAAACTCTTCTGATTGAGTACATTTGTCGTGCATCGTTGGTGTTTAATGTGTATAGGAGATCATGTACTTGTGAAAGGACACAATTTTGTTTAAGATTTTCACTCTACATAATAAAATGTATATTCTGTGTTGGTTCTGTGAATGTTGATTTGCTAGATGCTTACATAAAAAATGAAATCACAAGCGTGAAATTACTTCTGTCTTCCCTACAGAACGTTAGAAATTTCAGTTCTTGAAGCATTCAAAGCAACAGAACTAAATAGTTGTGAAATCATAATATTGTCGGCGTCATTAGCACAATAAATTAACGTCAATATAAAATTATAAGTTCGACTGTTGCCCGGTCAAACAATATAGAATGGAAGTAATGAGTTGAGGACTAACCAGTGTAGCATACATGAAATTTCAAAGCAATTTCACTCATCACGCAGCTGTGTAAAATGAGACTACTATCATTTCGTATTTCGCTACTCATATCGTAAGGCCTATTTTCGACGGACCCACCCACAACAGACCTTCGTTTTCTTCGGTAGAAAACGTCTGGTATCTCGCGAGCCCCGTTTGATCCTTTAGGGTTTTTGAAGGAAAGCTCTTGCCTTGGTTTGTACGATCAGTTTTACAAGCGTGCATAGTGTGCCGTTCTGAAGCGACGGTGCTCAGCGTACAGAGTGAGCTCTGCTGTCCGCACTTGTGGACCAAATTGCGTGAACTTGATGACCATTTCCGCAAGTTAGAGGGGAAGTTATGAGGAAGGGAAGTGGAGCGAGGGAGTAAGAGTGGGAGGGAAGGGTGAGAGGTAATGACAGAGGAGGAAGAGCAAGGAGGGATTTTTATGCTAAATAGCTCTTGCCGCTTCATGCCTTCGAGATGAGCGTCAGTTACGAGGTAAATTGATACTTTCTTTTGTGACTCATATGTGTTAGTCATCTTGAAAATCTGGTGCAGTGTGCCATTAATTCTTGTGTTATATATCCGATAATCTCACCAGCAGCTTACAGCTGCAGCTGTTCTTCCATGCACGCTCTATCAGTTGCAACATTCATAATCTTGCTGCTCTATAATAATTAATATTTACCACTGTAATAAATTGGCCATATACCACACACACTTTCGAGCAGGTAACGCACCTAATTTGAACATGTCTGGGGAGTTCATTAATTTGAACATTTCTGGGGAGTTCGTTAACTTGAACATATCTAGGGAGTTCATTAAACAGCTTCGGTATTCTGCTTTACAAATTTTCTTTAATAGGCTATTGAATTTTTTTTCGTATATTCTGGTACATAAATTTTTATTCGAGCTAGACCTCGCTCAAACTCAATTAAAATTGTTCCAGACAGAAGCTTTGTTTTCACTTGGTGTTGCATGTGTGTGAAGGTATGCACATACATATACATATATACTGCACTCTATATTTTTAGTAATACCTATATACAAATAGGAAGCCTTGTCCCTGATTTGAATCATAAGTGCAAGTTTAGACCTAGCCAGAGTCCCTTCTAAGGCACCACACGACAATGGCCGCAGGTGATAGGTTCATCTTGACTTGGATGTCGAAGATTACGTGAATAATGCCATTTAATTCATTGAATATTCACAGTGATTTGAATTGTAACTTTCTGCCTTGTTACATTTTTTCATGTTGTGCTCCGTACACAGCATGAGGGCGGGGGAACTGGAAAAATGCTCAAAATTTCAAAATTGAAGCGTACGTACGTATTTACTCGCTAACTTGACTTGAGTGAATGACGTATTTGGATGTCTGGAAAATTGTGCGAGCGATTTTTTTATTTTTGTGAAAAAAACGAGCATCTTAGAGACGCCTAAATGTTCCGCAAGTTGTCTAATTTGATTTGTCGTTCTTCTGTTTTGTTTTCCAAATTCTTCAATTTGAAAAATGATTGATCTTTATTCTGTTTTCCTATCTAAATATCCTGTTTTGACCACAAAATATCCACTGTGGTTGTCATTTTCGTACTAAAGTTTCCGCTTTGAGTTGAACAAACTATTTTAGATGAGATGTTCCGCTCGCAGTGTCATCACCAGGCACACTCACGAATAAAGTTTTTACCAGTTTTCAGAATATATTAATCTTATCTGACAAAAAAAACATTGTCCCTCGTATATGAAATTTTTGGCTATCCGTTACGACAGTCAACAAAGGACATCTGAAATGAAGGATCACTGACATTTACCTATGAAGCAACAATCCTCGCATTGGAAATGTTAAGCCTTATTTGAAATTTCATCAGACGCAATCTCGGTTTGGTTATGACGTTATTTTCTCTGAAATGGCCCCGAACTTTCTTGGTATAAAAATTTTACTCTGAAATGGCTCAGGACTTTCTTGGCATAAAAATTTTACTCTGAAATGGCTCAGAAATTTCTTGTCATCCAAATTTTACTCTGAAATGGCCCAGAACTTTTTTGGCATAAAAATTTTACTCTGAAATGGCCCAGAACTTTCTTGGCACAAAAATTCCTTACATAAAAAAGAGGTCCCAGCGCCGGACGTTCCGCCTGGTCCCTCCTACCGAACGCGCGTTCCCTTCGTTGAGATGATGACGTCAGTTTATAACAGTAGTGAGTACTCCAGTACACGGTGTACGGTAATGGTGTAGGAAATAGTACTGCGTACTTAGATGAGCAAGCACGTACCCGGAGGATTTAGTCTGGAAGGTACGAAATAATTTTTATTAATTCCAACACGTTTTACCGTTGGGTCTTTCAATGCCTTACAACTACTGGCGTGGTGGGAGATGTAAGGAATGTGTGGTTTAAGCTTCCTTTTCCTAGAGAAGTACTCCGTAGCCACGTGAAAAGCCTTGCCTGAGCCGAGGCTCGAACCCTTGTCCTCTCGGCTGTGAGGCCATCACGCTAACCACTGCACCATTGAACCCACTAACGAAGGCTCATGCATCATTTTCATGGACTATAACTAATGCCTGCAAACTGATGTAGAATTCAGAAGTGCTGATGGATACTTTTACGCAATGTCGTACGAATTAGCTGAAACGAGTGAGTGAAATGCCTTATTTGTAAGTTCGAAGTTACTTAACTAACTTCAAAGAGTCACCATGATTAGAAGAGAGCGAGTAATACAATTTGTTATAAGAGATTAACCAAGCAGCGTGAGTGCGGTTTGTAACTTACCTCACTAAACAACAAGTTATTTTTTCATTAACCCTCACGGTAATTCTTTGACGAGAAGACTGATCTTTGGTACGCTACCTGAGTCAGCTTATTTCAATCAAAAACATATTTTATCACACCTTAATCAAGTCTCATTTTATTAATTTAAGGTAAAATTCTATTCACGCTCTACTCAGGCTTCTTCGCTGGGTCTTCAGGTTGATATCTCTTTGTGCGCTGAGATCCTTGCAGCTAATGGGCACGGAACAAAAGAATCCATCTTAGTCTACGGATCTTACGCCCAAGATTTGAATCGCGTGCCTGATTAATCGACCCTCGGAAGCTCCTCGGAAAAAATTACCTTGCAACAGATGAGAGGTGCGGAAGGTAGCGATCGCTTCTGTGACTTCAGAAACGAGACTACACTTCCGTTCAGTTTTATCTTCGTAAATACTACTTAGAAGTTAGGGATGATGGTTCGCTTGTTTTTTCTCTGAAGTTTAATATTGACACGTGTTCATAAAATTTGTTGTCTTATAATACACCATGTTTAGGTGTATATTTTTTGTGAAATCACTTATTTATGCACTGAAGGAGTGAGATATGAGAAAATTTCCAGATTCTAGGGCACGTATCCCGAACATCTTTAATTAAAATTATTTTGCAAGCGTTTCGGAATTTTGGGCTTCCATCATCAGGGCTGAAAACAATCACAGGAGTACCAGTAACAATATGAAACTCTAAAAAAGATAACTAAATTGAAACGTTTTTACTCGTAACGTAAAACATTCACGGATAACATACATAGAATTCACAAGCGTGGATACGAGCTGTATTGTAAGTCTATGTGGTTTAAACTACATGTTTTTCTCATGATTTCTAATCATCAATATCAATAAAGTTGATTTATTAGAAGTTTAAAATCTACAGCAGTAATGTATTTATACACGTGTCACATTTACATATGTTGTTTAGGAAATTGAATTCCTGACGCAAAAAATTAGGTTTTTCGTGAGGTAATCATATATTTTTGAGCTGGTTTTTACTTAACGTCGTTACCAATGAAGATAATACTTCATTACTGCACTTTAGCTCGAAGCTATCAGTTTCTGGAATTTAAATACACGTAATTTGTCTCCAACTCACTCTACAGTGAGAAAAATTTACACAGCACAAATAAATACACGTTTTGGAGGAGCACCCATCCCTTCCTCTGTCCTCCGTCTCTGTCCTTCGCCACTGTCCTTCGTTTCTTTCCTTTACCTCATTTTGTTAGGTCCGCTTTTTACTACCTTTTTCCATCTCTACTTCTACTCTTCTCCACCTTCGCAAGTCTCCATCTCTTTCCTTCTCCGCCTTTTCCCTTCTCCCCTCATTTCTTCTCCGCCTCTTTCCTTCTTCACCTCGATCTTTTTGGTCCTCTTTTCTTCTCTACCTCGATCCTTCTCCCCCTCTTTCCTCCTCCTCTTCTTTTCTTCTCCACCTCTATCTGTCCATGACTTCTCCCCCTCAAGCCCTGCCCCTCCCTCGGGACAAAACACCCCTCAAGCCCACACTCCATCCATCAGCGCACGACAGGCGCTGTTGGCCCCGCGTAAAAGTACAAGTTCGTTCGCTCATATTTTTGTGAGGAAATTAAACTACTGCCGAGAGGGCAGCGTTTTTTTGTGGGTGAGGCCAAAATTCGGCCATTTGTAGACATCTGAAATGATTTAAAGAGCTTGTGACTGCTTCTGAGAAGGTCGGGAGAGATCCCTCCTCCCCCCTCCCCCCTCCTCAGGGGGAAGGGGATCAATAATGGGGTTAGGTTAGGTTAGTTAGGTTAGGTTAGGTTAGGTTAGTTAGGTTAGTTAGGTTATGTTAGGTTAGGTTAGTTAGGTTAGGTTAGTTAGGTTAGTT
>VOMN01004595.1:0-12016 GCA_014899125.1 Orchestia grillus
CCGGGCACTTCGGCTTTCTTGATACCTGCTGGGTGGAGGAATCTGCACACTAATAATTTCTTTGAAGTTCAATGTTTATTCTCTGCAGTTGAACGATCATTTGGTTTCGCGACCTTCCTATGGAGTTTTACACTACAGGCACTTCTAACGAATGATTAGGTAAATATCGAGGGGAAAAAGTAACGAAATGTAATCAATAAATATCTTACCCCAGTTGCACATGATGCAGTCATGAGTTAATTCTGTGCCGTAGAACTCGTCGCTCTTTTTCATGTCTGACTTGTTCGAATGTGTGCAGTGGCATCGTAACCGAACAGCTCAAAATCCAAGAAATATTTCTCGTACAACGCTAGTACCTGAAAGAAGAGATCGAAGAGGATGAGAGTAAAAATTCAGTAAAATCTATTTTAGTGAAATTAGAATGAAAAATATTTTATCTAGCACTTACATTAAAGTGTGGGCCTACAACTTACCGACGTCCTCCAACAAATTTCTAATTTTTTACCTTAAAATTCGTAAATAACTAATTTTCTTACATTTCTCTTTATTATTATTAACAGACTACCAAACTGATGTACAGTTCGTAACCGATGAACCGATTTACAAGTTTCATTTAATTCAAAACCATTGAATGACTTTTGATGTATCCTAGTTTTTTGCCTAGCTCGAAAGAATTTGTTAAAAAATATTCCATTTCAGTTCCTGAAAGTAACTGACAGAATTTAGTATACGTGTGATACCATAGAGTTTAGTGTGCGTAAAGTATCCAATCCAAAATCTTCAGAAATCACAAAATCGTTAATTCCTTTACAGCCGAAAAAGATTATTCAAAATCATGAAACAGAATGATTAAAACATTTTCAAAACTGAAGTAATTTGTGTAAACTATAGGTCAGTATTTGTGTACTTGCAAAGTTTCGTTGAATTTAGGGTCATAGTATAAACGCATCAAAAAATACCGAACGGATGCTTCTAGAAAGTCATAAACACATTTATCCTTCAGAGGAAGTCTATTCAAGATTAAAAACTTTTCCCTCAAATATTCCGCAAGGTATGAAGCAGAGAGAGAGCGACAGCACGAATTAGTCCAACTGACCTGGTGAGCAGGACTACGCACGTCTAATGGATTTTTAGATTTTAGTCTGGTATTTTGAAAATTCCTCGGCGTTTCCACCTTGCGCCCAAAATATTATTTATGAAAATATTTTGAAAATTCGTAATCTACAAACGAATAACATCGCGTTTCCAGAGTTCTTTTCAATTGATGCTCAACCAACGAATGTGCCAAAGAACGCTGCGAGGAAGAACATGTCTGTCAAAAGTAAATATTAAATGAAAACTTTTCCAAAAATAAACGAGTCAATGATGCCCCTAAGCTGTGCTACAACAGAACCAACTGCATTAATACGAGGAAGTCTATGACTCAATGAATTTATAATTAATAAGTATAACGCAAATTATAATTTACTACAGAACCTTTAATCCATAAAATATCTGCTTTTTACTCCATTCGAAACCAATGGTCAATGAATATGTTTGCATGAATGATACGTTTTTTTTGCAATCTACAGTTAAATACTAGTGTAGCAGCAGTTTCTTTCCATTTGGAAATATTGAATAAAAAATTCAAAAATATAAAGATGTAGTAGTTGTGGTATGGCGACTCGAACAGATCGCACTGAAAGTGAAAGTCCATTCAGCATGGACTTGAGCACGCCAAGTTACGCTCAGTCCTCAGCTCCTCTTCTTCTACGTCCGCACCTGCCACTTCCCGCACCTGCCACTTCCCGCATTAAGAACGAAGAAGCAGAAAGAATAGCAAAGAAGACGTGAAAATTGAGAGGGAAAGAAAAAAAAAAAATTATTCCAAAGTTGGCCACATACACAGCATATACGTTTTGGTTTTTCAGTTAGTGAAATTACAGCCTTAAAATTAAAACATGAAAGGAAGTAGGCATGAAAGAAGTGCCGAAGGCCTATCTATAGCTACGGCAACCTAAGAGTGCTCTTCTAGGGTCTAAGGATGCCATGAGTGTTTTTATTCCGCACGGTTTTACAAGAAAACCACGATAAAATAAACAAATTTTACTTTTCATCCCACGAATTAACTAGTAATCAATTCAAACACGTAAAACAGTACAGATTTGATTTCCCGATGAAATTATTCTATACCTTATGTAAAGTATGTACATACATTTTTCTACTGCCGTGGAAACAGGCTAACGAGAACCTAGGCAAAGGCTGATGTGCTTCTTATATTCTATTCTCATTCATGTTTCGTTTCAGTTTGGAAACTTCCGAGTTTAAATGCGCAAAAAAACGGATAAAACCTCACGTTTTTACAATACAATCACGAAAAAATATTCAAGTCCACTTAATCATCACCAAAATTGAAAAATAAATTGAATAACTTAGTATAATTGAAATTTCCATCCGAAATGACTGCGTACATTTTTCTGCTATCATAGCAGGTAAGTGATAAAACGTGGCAGATGTCCATTTTTTGTAATCTATTGAAGAATGACTGGGTTTAGTCAGATTCTCGTTCGATTTGTTGTGGATCTCGAAAAAATAACAGGCTCACCAACGATTTTCCCCCGAAGACATTTCAAGTTCCTAAAGTTTCCTAACAGTAAAAAAGCTTTGCATGTGCATGCAGGTACACTAATCCATAACTGTAGATTGTGAAAAAATAACAGTTTAGTAATACTCTATGGGTTTTCCGTAAAAACGTTAATTCATCAATTTTAAAGATTTTGGATTCAAAAGTTTTAGCANAACCCAGGTCCTTTCGGTTACGAGACCACCACGCTACTACCATGCCACGGAAAAAATCTTTGATTAAATTACTTTGATATTTGTATGACAATACACCTTAAGGCGATATCGTTACGATTTATACCGTAAAATTTTGTTTTATATTCAACGAAATTTCGCATATACAATAATGTACAACTGTAGATCGAGTACAAAAGTTTACTTTTTTATTTTGCATGAAAAAAGTTTCCTCAATTCTACATTTTTATTTCCAAAATTAACAGTCAATTAAGAAACGCAGCACATTGGATATTATCATCTCAAATTATTCTTGACCTCAGAATTTTACGTAAAACGTGTACATTTATCTGGGAGCATAAAACAGCTCAATCAAGACTATAAATTTGCATCGGCAAAATTTCCCAAATTCTGATTTAAAAGTCGTATCACGACAATGAGAAACAGTACAAAAAATTGTTATTTATCATTCGAATTCGTTAAATAAACATTCGGAGAAACGTAAGCCATTACCGAGAACAATTATATTATTCTCCAGTGAAATAAATATGTACTGAATTGGATAACACGTGATCCAAAAGCAGCTAAAAGTACGATTTTGGTCTGCAAGGCATTTTAAAGGGACAGTCTCGTGGAGCTTCGTTCAAATATTTGAAAACGTATTTTTCATTGCAAAACGTTATTTGATCCGTACTTCATAACATATCTCGAGGTTTGTACACTACCTGCGAAACGTACTGCGCTGTGAGCAAAGGAGATGAAAATATCAGCTTTATAAAATTACATATTATTTAACCAGTAATTAATGCATTCTTACACTATAAAATCAATTTTGAACTGTCCTACCCAAGTACCGTGACTGCTGCACTGCGCATGGGCACATAAACTACACAGGAGGAAGCTCACGAACCCACTTCCGACTCTCCCTTGTCATCCTCCCCTAATTCATGTGCTGTGCAGCAGTCGCAGCACTTTGTGACTAATATTTTAAATTAATTTTACAATGCAGGTTTTAGCATGGAACTCAATGAAATTGAAACCTTTGTCATTTATTTGTTTCTGTAAAATGTGTTGGTTTGACTATGAGGCCTTTCATCTCTGAAAGTTTCTAACCCACAAAAATGAAATGTAGCTCATTCGACGCAGAATTTCAATAACGAAATTTCACCGAGAGGAAATTGAAAAACATTTAAAAATCTGAATACTCTTAGAAAAAATTACACAGAGGTTAAACAGAAACCTTTTCAAGATCCAGAATTTTTTTTTCAAGATTCCCTTTACGTGAAATCTTGTTTGCATTGTAACACTTATAATAAAACAAACCCTACTGTTTTCTTGTATAAATTGAATCATATGAAAAGCCTCGAAAATTGTACGAAAAGGTACATGTTCATAATATACAATTTTTTTCGACAAATCTAAAAAAATTCCACAACCAAAGCATGTTTTTTCATGAAGTTAAATACAGTAAGCACGCCGAATTTGGAAGAAATGCGATAATTTTTGTCCAAAAGTGAATCGGTTCCCTTAAATCGAGAATGTAAGATGCTCATTTAGAGAAATTTACGTAATTTTTTCTGATAAACTTCTTAGAAGTCACGGAAAATTGCCTGTGTTTATCAAAAGCCACATGTTGTTGTTTGTGTATTTGCAAAATTCGTCTTAAATTAAAAATATTAAATAAAAACTCGGAGAAATGTTGTAGTAGGCTCACGCCATTACGTTTAATGCTTAAAAATCTAAGAAAAAATTTATCTAAGTTTACGACTTCAGTTGAAATAAACCTGAGGTAAATTGGGAAACGCGTTTGAACAAACATTTCAGTACGTAATAAGTTTTAACTCAAAAATCATGCAATTACTTTAATGTATATTATTTAAGAACTTTACAAACAAGATACAAAGAGATTTCAAAAATATGTATGGATTTGTTTTCCATAATTATTTTTTTGTTATTTGTGTAACTGCAAAGTTTCTCATGATTTCGAATCATCAAATAAAAATGAAAATTATACCGCAAGCTCCTATTACTATATGTAATGAGTGCACTTAATGTTTGAAAAAGATTCCGAAAAAAGTTGATTGAAGTGGATTTTTTAGCTGAAATCAATTTGAACGGAATTAGGAAACAAGTTATGGTTGTCATTTCTGCTTGCCTAAAATTTTGAATCATGCTAGACTCAAAATCATCTTTTACGTTAGGCAACTGCCTAAACACTCTCAGCCTTTCGCCTTCGCGCAGTCTCACCTAACCGCATCACGTTTATGTAAAGAGATGTACGTATATAGTTCACGGTGCATCTCACGCTTTCACTACTTTTCTAAATATTCCTCAATCGTTCCAAGATTCTACACGTTTCCTTTACTTTCAATTAACATCCTTAAATGAAGGCATATACACGCAAATCAAAAATTGAGCAGTACAGTCTTTTGCAGTCTCGTATTCCGTTTTTTCTATTGACGATAAGCGCACCCTACTAATGAAACAAACATTCCACGAAAAACGAGTTTACAATGATTAATTTATCAATTTTTAAATAAGCAATACTAAAACGTATTGCCTTCTAGATAAGAAAAAATCTTTCCTTTGAGACGCTTCTGAGGGTTTGAGGTATTTTGTATCGAAAAAAGTAAAATTCGTAATTACAATTGGGTGAACAATAAATTTTTCGATTTCTACAAACAAACAGTTTCCCGAGCTTTCAACTTTCGCACATGAACGAATATTTGAACTGACCTCTTCTCGACGCAGTTGCGAGTAATAGCTCTTGGCGATGTCTGCAGAGCTCAAACTGCCAGAGGCGTGTCTCCACTCGACGCTCAGTCTGTCTTCTAGCCTCAGCTGGTTTATGACGTATTGAGTGTCCTGCAGTGGAAAACAAAGAATATAACTGAGGAAATTCTTCAAATGTAGATGATTCTAAATCATTTGGAAACATAACTTGAGCGTGACTTTGACACGTAGATGAATCATTAATCTATAATTAAAAATACTACGTTGTTCGACTTTCCACCACAAATTTTGAACCTTTTCTAGTCAATACGCTTTCACTGCATATCGAAAATGAGAAGGTGAACGTGAGACACAGTGAGTTGCTACACTTCATACATTTTAAAGATGCATCGCGTAGTAAGTTTTCAAGGGAAGCCATCCGGTAAAAAAATATTTTTTATGGGACAGATCCCTTTCAAAATCGGTACACTTGCGTAACTCAATGAAAGAACTACATTTTAATTCAGGAAGTTTATTTCGATTTCTTAAAAAAGGAGTACCACATAAAGTGTATTTTTCAAAATATACACATTTCAGTTCACGTTACTTATTTTAATGCAACGGGTCTCATAGAATATATTTTAATGTATGCAAAGAACAAAAGGAATCGCCTAATTTCTGAAAAAACGTAAAAATTAGTTTTTCCTGACGTTCCATAAACATTCAGATTTTGTTCACATTTCTTTCCTATTTCCATGTATAGTTGTTCAAGTTTTGAAATGAAAGAAATATTGTTAATCAGTTCCAGTTCACATTGAAATGTTTCGTCGAATGAAGTATGTTTTATTATTATAGTAGATCCAAAACTGTTGTAGTTGAAATGCCTCAAATTCAAAACAACACATTTTAAATAGAGGAGAAGCGAATAGGTGAAAAAGTTATCATTTTCATGGATTTTCATACCCACATTATACACATATTATAAATTCTAGAATCAATTTAGACTGATGCACACCAAGTGCGGAGACTGCTGCACCGCACTAGAGTTAGGGGAGGATGGTGGGGAGAATCTGAAGCAGGATCATAGACGGAGCTGCTCTGAGGCGAGCTTAAGCTCCCTCATAATTAATGTGCTCATGTGGAGTGCAGCAGTCACAGCACATGGTTAGATCCAATTTGAATCAATTTTATAATATAATAATCCATCGATTAAAAGTAAATAATACGTAACTTCAAAATGATATATTTCCTCTTTCTTCGCCTATAGCGGTCATTTTCTGCAGGGATAGTTTCCAAAAAGGCATTTCATAATCATTTGGTTGAGAAAAACTCAGTTTAAGAATTATTGTAACGCTTATAAAATTCTGATGTGTTATAAAATACGCATCAAAAAACGTATCACAATCAAAGGAACATTTTCAAATATTTGAACTTAAACTCCACTGGACAATTCCATTGATAAAAAACTTTGACCTTCTCTAAACTACCAATATTCACTAGTTTAAGTTTGAAGAGAGCGATTAATATACAGGGTGTTAAAAAAACGAGAGGTACAAACTTTTACAGTAGGCATGGACACGCAAAATGAATACTTTTTCAGAAATACCAAGTATTTCAAAACTTCAGTTTTCAATACACTAAGGTTTTAAATTCCACATTGATGTCCAGTTTGTTACGTTTTCGTGTGTGTAAAATAAATATTTAAAATTAAATGGTAGATTTAATTCTGGCATCCATCGATTGCTCCGTGTTTCGAATCAGTTTACGCTGCGGACTAGCGTTGACACCATGCCATGTGTCAAAAGCAGAAACGGCGGGTGTCAGATTGGCGTATAACGGTGCAACCAACGGCAATGCTAGAGGCGCTAGCTAGGTTGTATCAGGAGCGTTTTTACTACCCATATTTGCCCAGACATCGCTTGTCTACAAACACACAGCATCGTCTACGCGAACAAGGAAGTTTCAACGAGAAACAGGCGAGGCTCTGGTCAACAGTGCAATTACGAAATATTTATGTATTTAAAAACTAAGATAACATTAGGAAGTGTCCTAATGGAACGGATACTACAAGTGCAAAAATAGCCCCTACCTCATTAAAAGTTTCCATTTTTGCGATGACATCGTACTTCAAAACACAAGGAGAGCACATGAGGTGAATTGGTCTCCAATGCTCATCATAATGCGAGGTGGGAGTGCTCACGAGGTAGCTTACGAATTCTGGCCAGGTAGGCTCTCTTCTGTTCCCATGAGATGGATCTGTTTCATTTCGGTGGACCCGTACGATGTCGCGACCGTACACTTTGTGATAGTAGCCGTCACTGCAAGGAAATATCAAGGCATGAACGTGTTTGAACTAACTAAGAAAAGGCTTCAAGGTCCAAATGTTGCACAATTGTAATCAGAGACTAAAGACAGTTTCAGCTGATTTGAGGTGATCGTAGGATTTATGAGAATGAGGCTCTACGAAGTAAGCAAGAACTAAGGCAGCCAGCATTTTTGTTAAGAAGCAGTAAAGCTTCACTGATTACAATATAATGTAAAATAACATTCGAATACGTGCTATGCCATCCCATTCACTCAATGTAACTACCTATGTTACGACTTACACCATAAGTCTAGGTATGACATATGACACATTTCTGTAGCATTGAAGCCTATTCCTTCTGCAATTTTGCTTTCGCGGCAAGTGTTCCTTGGGCTAAAAAATATATTCAAAAGTTCACCGAGGAGCCTCCAACAGGATTCAGTACCATCGAAATCGACTCGAAGATTGAATTCGGAAAACATTCCATGGTTTACCCGCAAGAATGAATAGCGCCAATAAGTATGGACCTTAAGAAGTTGGATTTTACTACCAGATCCATATTGAAGAAGAGAGTCGCAAGTGTTCCTCACACATTACTTGAGGCCGTGAAACTGCGGTAGGGATAGGCTTCAATTCCCACGAGCAGCAACGCATCGCAAGTTATGCCTTTGTACGTAACTTAACGCTGTAATTCGTAATATACTCGCACATTATCCCTTTGAAAACATGGAATATATATCTGTATTATTTAGTATTACGTTGCAACTATTTCTTTTCTTCACTGCTTCAAAAATAAAAACAGGTAACTGCCTTAATTAAGAGGTGACCCTAAGTAACCATAAGTCCCTGGATGGAACGGAGCGCAAAAGTTATTACCTCCACGAATGTGACCCTGAGTTTCTAAGACACGATTGGGTGCCTGCCCTGCGGTGCACCACTAGGGCGATATTTACGTTAAATGAATCGAATTTTAAAGAAACCTCTCGAACTGTTAACATGAAGTTTTAAAAAATAGTGATCATAATGATATTAATAGTACATGCCCGAGTATTCCGACGCAAGTAAAAGCTCTTTGTTGAACATTGACTTGTACTGAATTAATGATAAATATAATAAAATAAAACAAAGCAATTTATAATATAAAATCAACCTCCGTCTACCGTTCTTAATCCATTCACGGTCGGTTAGTTAAATCGGTGCCACAGGTTACATGTTTAAATCAAATACTTGTTCTTCTAAGCGAAATACACCGTACTATAATCCAGTTTCTATCGGAAGGACAGTTCACAAAACATCAATCGGTGGGGCGCTATGACAGTATAAGGATCACGCAATTCAACCACGCACTAGAAAAAATGGGTCATTCTGCGAGTATAGAACCGTTCAATAGGAAAATTAACCATGTTTGATAGTAAAAATCCCCATCGTCTTACTGATTGAGGTCTTTCTAAAAAAAATATTTCGGATCGATTAAAAAGCAAAAAATAAGCCATTACTTCATGACTGAAAACGACTACAATTACTAGTTAGAATTTACTCTGAAGTAGACTAACAAATTTGATTAGCTCACCGATAGAGCAGATCTCGCTCGTAATTCTCCAGTTTGTCTCTGTAGGCTGACAAAATGCGGTCGAAGGGATGCCGGACCACGAGAAGCTTCAAACTGCGTCCATAGAGCGATTTCTCCCTGCGCTTTGGCCTGCAAATTACGTACGACAGCTGTGTCAGGACGGGAATCCATCTTCATTATTTTAGTGAAGCTAGCACGCTTGGATGATATTCCAACCTGTGAGAAAATGGCTGCAGTAGAAATGTTGAACCATGCTCCCATTTTAGATGGGCATACCGCTCATAAAATTATTAGATAAATAAAATCAAATATCCAAACAAATAATGGAGAGAAAAACATTATTAAATGGCATTTTAGAAGACGATTTTGAAAATGATAAAATTACATAGTTAGGATTTTTATTATTTTATATTACGACCGTTATGGCCGTTTATTGTGGAGAAATATCCTATACATGTATAGTCCATCATATTATTACAATGTTCTTTTTAAATGTTAGCATTTAATACACCAGTGAATAGAACCATATTTTTATTTATTCAAGGATTTAAATGTTAACTGAGTTAAAAAATGAAATACTTTTAAGCTTTATACGTATTATAATTGTTATTTCGTTTCCGCACGTTTTCTACTATAAGCCAGACTAGAGAAGGCCTAAAGGTAAATTGCAACTCACTAAGATATTTTGATATAATGTTCCTAATTTTAAGTGCAATGCCTCGGAATGATAGATCAAATCATTACACTTATTAAAAGGAAAGAATGGATCTATGTTGAGACTAAATGAAATAGTATAACTTATTTATTTATAAGCGATGTGCATTTTCAAATAACGTGTCAGTAATCGATGTCAATTTATGAGACGCCATGGCTATTGCAATCATTGTCACTGTAGACTACAAAGACCTAGTGAATGCATTTCCATTATCTTGCCAGTGACCGTCAACCTTACTGTATATCGACCAGAAGGACCACTCGGCTCGTTTTATGATAATGCTCCTAGTCTTTTTGTGGAAACCCTAAGAGCCAGAACTAATTCGTTACAGGGTTATCAGGTTCAAGGCACAAAGCTTACCTTGGATAATAGTCCCTCAGCATTTTGTGCAGCCCGATGTCTGTCTGGAGCCTCGCGCGAGGCACGCCCGCCAGCCTGAGCAGGTTGTACACCCATGTGGACGAGCCGCTTTTGGGCACCTTGCAGTAAAGCAGTCCTTCTTGTCGAGCCCAGTACATGTACTCCCAGTTGACCCTGAAATCGAAAACTCGTGATTCATTTTCCGCTATTAAAGAATTTGCTAGCTAGAACATACAGAAAAATCTTGGCCGATGCTGAGAATTCTTACCGCCACTGATACGCTGTCATAGTCTGCAGAAATGTTTCACTAACTTTATTTTGTGTCTGAATATTCGAGGAAATTATTTATAAGTGACCGAAGTGCGAGTATTAATGCCCATACTCTCATTTCACATGTAAATGCAGCCATAAGAAAGCTATTGCTGCTTCTAAAATGTACAGAATTTGTCATGGGCTTCAAAAGTTGTACCATTAAATACAAAATTACGATCAGACATAAAAACTAACCACACACAAGAATCGTTGAAAAAACTTGAAGGAGCTGAAAAATTACGCAGTCCACTTAGTACGCAATTTTCAAACTTGAGTGTTGACACTCTTCGAAGAAATTCTCATAAAACGAATAGAGTTGCATAAAAAAATGAAGAATATACTCGTAGTATAACCCAATTAAAAATCAAGGACGTATCGCCGGTGAAGTAAGGACGATCAAGCCCGAACTTCGTAACGAATGACTGGTAATCATCGGTGAATCACCGACGAAATGTACACTTTTTGGCTGAAATGCTTGACTTCTATACATCCACGTCGTTTGTCTATGCCACGTCCCTGCTCGGTTTTGCACGCCCATGATCGTCCCTCCCTCTTCACCGGCGATACGCCATTGATTCGCGGGTGGCAGTCCTTTCATTTTGCTTAAAAAGAACTCTTGGACGCGCACAGCCAAGAATCGTTTCTGAACCGCCGCTGAAATATACATGTGGAAATATACATATAGTTTTCCCTATATATACATAGGGAAAACTTATACCTTGGCTCTTACGTAACACTAACCTATTGTTGATTTTAGCCAAGCTTTTCAGGGAGCTAGTGTTTGTATTTTAGAGACCTACCACCAGTGGCAGACCAGAAATGAAACTAAAAGTTCCATAAAAACCTGCAGAGACGGTGGAATTAACACTAGGTCTGAGGTAAATACGAGTAACGTCCAAAATGCAACAGGTTCCCCTACATATACTTGAGGGGTGATTCAGAGACAAGTTTCGGCTGTGTGTGTCCGAGAGTTTTCATAGATATATGAATGCATATTTCCACTATTTTTATTCGTTCACGGCATCAACTGCATGGGACAAATTGCTGAGAGAGACTCACACTATCTACCAGTTAAGGGTCCTAAACACAAAATTAATCGTAATAGTGCTTGAGCAAAACGATCAACTACATTATTAACAAAAGTTAGTGCAGGTCGAACACTGATTTCCTTGTACAGGAGTGGAACAGATTTCATTGTGGCGATAATATGGGACAAATACTATTACCAGAGCTGGGCAGCGCTACTTTGAAATGTAGCGGCCGCTAC